>JAPDEH010000076.1:0-134589 GCA_027569075.1 Aspergillus asperescens | reverse complement strand
TCGCGAGGTGAAGATTCTGCACCTCAGTGTTAATCTATGATTGGAACCAGGGGTTACTACCCTGAGGATTGCTATTCTCCTTCTTATTATATAAATTACTCCCTGTCACACTAGTTGCATCACTACCCAAGGCCTTCCACCCTTATATTTCTTATACAGTTCAAGATTAATAGGTTGCGGAGCCATTAGAAAGACTTGAAGAATTAAATAATAAACTAGCTTTATAAGGGGTAAAAATTCTATCCAAGTTACTACTAGAAGCGGTAAGCAAAGCGGTATACAGTATTGAAAAAAAGTGGGCTGCCTGGTGAGAGAAGGGTAAAAATTCCACACGTGGAATAGACGCCAACGGTCTGTGTCACAGTCTTCTAGGTCATGATTTTCCATTCAAGAAGATGATAGCTAATAACAGCTCACCAGATTACAAAATCCTCTTTCTGCAGGCAAAAGAGAGACTCAATCAGGAAGAAAAGCAGCCTATGTTTCTTCAATACGCTATGTGTAGCGGTTTTCATTCCAAGTCATGCGACAGGATTGCTTGTGAGACTCCGGCTTCTATGAAAGACCTGCTTGACTTGCATCTCAGGCCATCATGTTAGTAGATTATGGGAACTGTGCATTAGCTAAACCAGTGCTGGTGTTTTCGATATTATAAGTGTACTTGAGGAAGTGATATTGAATCTAGGAAGTCATGGCTTTGTTACAAGGATTGGAGCAGATAGACTAGTCTTCAGCAGTGCTAGGATCCTAGTTTTTTGTTCTATTATTATTTAGAACTCAAGAAAAGTACGAAAGCGGATATTCCAGAAGCTCGTTGGCCGTTTGCGGAAGCTGGCCATTCTAACCAGTATATAAATGTTGCTTGCTTCTTTCGCCACACTTTTAGACCCAACCTCCAACCCTTAAGATGGTGCAGAGCGACCCTAATAAGAGGCTTGTTTATCTAGCCTGCCAGCATATCTTTCATGACTCTAACTCCCTTGTCCGGAAGCGAAAGAATGTCAAGAGCTTGATCTAACAGAACCAGCCTGCCCTTACAGATATTCTCCGGGAATATAGTATCAACCGCACATGTAATATTGCCGAAAGGCTCCTTGATTACTAAGTTTTCCACTCAAACTTGAGAGCTAAGGTTAGGATGCTTTGGTAGAAGAATATTATATCTACTGTTACAATTTGGTAAGCTGAATCATAAAGCTTGGGCTTCCGGGTTAATGTGTAATACTGTCGCAAGAAAGCCTCCAGGAGCCATATACATATCAAGGATAGAGTGTTTTCCTAGATATGGGCTTTTAATTCAGAAGACACCAGTAAGCTGCTGTATATAAATTTTTTTTATCTCTTCTATCATTTTATAGAAACGCTTAGGGGCCTACCGCCGCAGCGCTCTGTTCTCGTCCACCCGACCATCCCGGTGTCATTCGGATCTCCTACAAACCCTTCAGACCAAATTGATCGTGGGCCTACAGAATCCCAGTTATCCGAATACGGCGTGTCTGCTTCGACGTCAACTAAAACTTACGTGTCATAGACTTTAGGACCAGACTAAGTCCTGGTACCTTTTAGTCCAGGTATCAACTGATACCAGGAACACTTATCCCAGGTATAAGTAGATCCCTTTTCCTACGACGGGATTATTCTCAAGGCCATGCCATTTCCAGGACAAGGTGTCTCAGGAACCTCTGTCCCTTGGCGGCGGGAGACGCTGTACCGCTGAAGCGGGGGATCGGCTGTAAACCAATCAGAGTTACGTAGTCGCGCTGAAGGCGCTGGTACTTCAGCGCTCAAAGCTCTCCTCAGCCAAACAGCCTCGTGGCCAATAAGATAGTAACACGATGCAAAGCCGAATCAGACTATCTCATATATTGGCTCATGAGCAGATACCTATAGGAATACATTCATAGTTATACCATCACATGAATTAAGCGAACTTAGAAAGCACGACTCAGAAGTGCTCTCTTGAGAGGGTGAGGATCTTGACAGGTTCCTCTTGTGAGGAAATTAGCTATGTGGGGGGCCACATGGAAGCAAAATGCAAATGAGAGTGGATATGTCATGTGAAACTACTCATGGAGAGGTATACCTTCTGGATGGTCCTCCCATTCTCTAATTAATCATAAAATACGGGCATAGGTTTGATGTCTTGAGATAAATATGGTACGCCTTGATGCTGTGATGCAGGCCTTGTGTCAACGCTCACTGCTAGCCTACGCTTCTCTATTGCCATATTGACGCTCAAATGTTTTAATATTTGACCTGACTAAACTAGAAAATATGACGACCCGCGGGGGGGGGGGTTTCGCAGGGCGTTCGAAACACAAGTTATATGAAAGCTAAACGCTAAGATAAGGGAAAGGTAGCCAGAATTCAACTCTTCGCAAGAAGGGTTAGCCCTTTTTGGTTGAGAGGTAAAATTCTCATAGTTATGAGCCCGGTTTGACTCAACGGGTCAACTTGAACGCTTCTTTACCTCTTTGGTGCATCTTGAAGCTATTCGCGACCCTATCTGAGCCCTCCACGCGAGCTTAGAGGAGTACTGAACAACCATCTGAACGAACGTACCGGCGACTCAGAAACATCAAAATATCTTAACAACAAAATAACATATGAAACCGATATCGACAACACTAAGAAGGTGAAAGCCGTCCTCAGCTCACGAGACAACTGGTGTGATTAGTATCAGGTTATACAAGACCACGCAGAAGGACGAAATGTATGGGAATACTTTAACCCGGATGCTGACAACACAACTCGACCGACACCTCCGACGATGCCAGAGATCCCGGAGGAAGATGGCTCAACGGATAAAGCCTATTGATACTATCAAATGGAACTTCAGAGATGGGAGAAGATCTTAACAGCCATCCAATCAACAACTGAGGCCATTCGCGGCTTAGTAACTCTGACCATCAGACCTCTAATTGCAAAGAAGAGAATGTATAAGATACTGCAAGTACTCAAGCAGCAATACGCTCCAAGCAATCATGAAGAGGAGCTCAAGGCCTTGAGCTGATATAACACTATAAGATATCAATTGCTAAAGTAAGGAAAGGTATCTGCATGGCTTAACAACTTTGAAACCATATATATCGCGATCGCACGTTTCAGGCTGCCAGAAAGCAATGACAGGCACGTCAAGCGGGATTTCCTGACCATAATATCCTCAGTTTCACACGCCTTTGCAGATAGGCAAGCAGAGATGTTGCAGGATCCGCAATTCATGAAGGAAAGTTTTCAAGAGCTTCTAGGTAGATATTGCACTTACCTAGCAAATACCGAAGCCTTCAAGACAACCACTTCAAAAATGGCATTTGCAACACTCGACGGCCAGAAGGCTAATCCACCTGATACCACCAAAACTAGTATATATAGAAATAAAGATTGCTTTGTTCCATCAAGCCCATGTGTATGTGGCAACACCTACGTATATAGCGATTGCTAGTATATTGTTAAATCAAAACAACCAAGCTACTTCTCGCCTAATAAGGATACTGAAGCTAAAGTCAATAGAGTAATTAGCAAGGATACAAAGACAGGTCAGAAGCTTAGAAGCCTGTAGGAAGAGGACTAGAGACAAAGCAATCAAAAGAAAAGTAACAAACCAGAAAAGCATCATGTCATGACGCTTGTATTCAGTGCAGTGAATGGATGCTCACTGAAATCTAGTTTTATTCTTGATTCAGGAGCCTTAACACACGTCTGTAATAATATCTCATGATTTAAGAACTATACAAAAGCTTATAACGTGAGTCTCCAAGCGGGTGACTCAACAGTCTATATAGAAGGCACTGGAGATGTCATAATCTGTCCAAACTGCGGTGGAGAAACAGGGGGGATAGTAATTACCTTAACTAATGTTGCCTACGCACCAGGCCTTCATACCAATATTATAGCCGCACGGAGAATAAAAGACGCAGGATACAGCTGGGATTTCAGCAATAACACCATCACAAAAAACAGTTAAACTATATTCAGGATTAGAGACCACTCCTCAGGGCTCTGGCTGGTCAAGAAAGGCAATTCCACAAGCGACAGGGAAGATTTCGCCTTCACAATTAAGAAGCCTAATAAGGAAACCAGGAAGACAGCTAAACCTTTACTTTTGGCAGGAAACATGGACATTTGGCACTAAAGAATGGCCCATTCTTATACTGACGTACTCAAATACTTGCCTGACGCTGTTACTGGGATCCAAATCAATGACCTCAAGGTAAACCATGCCTCTAAAACAACATGCAAGGATTGCAGGATAGCTAATACACCTTAACAGATATCTTAACGACCCATGATGACAGCAACTAATCTACTTAACCATGTATATTTCAACCTTATAAAAATACGCCCTGGGATAAATAGAGACTGCTGGATCATATATTTTTATAATAAGGCAACTTGCATGCACTTTATTTTCACGCACTCGAAGAAAAGTGACTGCGTTGACGCTATACAGAAGTTTGTTAACCAGATAAAAAATCTTTTCGGGAAGACTGTCAAGTTCTTTAAAAGTGATAATAAGCAAACTTTAGGGGGTGCAATAGACTGTTTTGAAGCTGCTGAAGGAGTTGCTCACCAATATTCTGTTATGGGAACTCTAAACCAAAACAGCGCTGCAGAATGCTCAGGATACATACTTATTACTAAAGCAAGGCAAGTTCTTATTACTGCACGCTTACCGCAGGCCTTATAGCTCTGGATTGTGGCCATAACTGCCAATATCATTAACAGAACACCCACCAAATCACTTAATTGGAAAACACCATGGGAACTGCTTACTGGGAAGAAGCCAGACCTTGCAAACCTCCGTATTATTGGCTGCCTTGCCTATACGCGCCAAAACTAAGAAAGAAAGGTAAAGATAGCTCTAAGGGCCTACAGGGGCGTCTTAGTCAGGTTTATAGCTTTAAATATCTGGTATATCTGGAACCCACATACGCAACGAATTAGTACAGTAAGAGACATCTAATTTGATGAGACAAAGCTATATAACCTATCTGACCCTTTCCTTGAAGACAGATTAAGTGTTAAAGCGCCTGAACCACCAGCCAAGATACTTATTTTACCCAAAGAGACTAAGGAAGAAGTAATTGGAGAGCTTGACAAGATCCTTACTAACCCAGATATTAACACCACAAGATCTCCAGATCCTGCTGACCCTCACCACAACAATAAACCTCAAAATAATAAAGCAGAAACAACTGAGATAGGCTATAACAAGGCAAGAATTAGTGTTGAGGGATCATCTCATGAGGAGGCAAGAGGACAAAAGTATTCTGCCAGATAAACTCCACCACCCTTACCAACACCTGAAACAACACCAAGTCCATACGCTGATATAGACAATTCAGAACTAGGAAGATTTGCAGATAGCAAAATATAACCAGAACAATATACAGAGCCTGCGGGAAACAACCGTGAGGACTTACTAAGTTAATACCTGCTTGAATTACTTTAAGAGAACTAAAACCAAGTCAATAATAAGGATCTGAGCACTAATGACACCTCAGGGGATGCAGAACCAATCAATCATAATTCACATATCTTATTGTGATCAGGGGGTGGAGGATTAGGACACAGACATTATAACAGAATCAACATAACTAATATAATAAGGGAAAGACGGCAACCACGTCCTTAAATTGATTAAAGCAACTACCAAACCCATACAGCTGTTAAAACACCCTACATACCAGATCCTGCACTGGTCAAATACGCCTTCGCAATGGCCATGAAGACATTGAATGACGGCAAGAAACAGTGGTATTATGAAGATCTTTCTTCTATACCAAAGACATGGGCTGAGCTGCTAGATTATCCACTTAAAGACTAATTCCTACACGCTGCCAACACAGAGATAGCCACACTTAAAGCTAAAGAAGTATTTGAACTTGTCAAGACTGCAGAAGCAGGCAACCAGCAAATTCTACCACTAAAATGGGTATTCTCATATAAATTTGACAAAGATGGGTTCTTTATAAAGGCAAAGGCCCGCATCTGCGTAAGAGGAGACCTTGAGGAAGACCATGCAGTAAATAACTACGCAGCAACAGCCTTAGTAAGGGTGTTTTGCGCTCTCGCAGCTCTAATCGCAGCCTTCAACCTTGATACAGACTAAAAGGACGCCGTGACTGCATTCCTTAACGCCCTACTTGACACTATTATCTATACAAGAGCTCCAGAGGGGTTCACCGTGCCAGGAAAGCTATGGAAGGTCAGGAAGGCCTTATATGGCCTCAGAAAATCAGGATACCTTTAGCAGAAAAATCTATCCGCAACACTGAAAAAGTTCAGCCTCCAACCTGTTCCAGAGGAAGAATGTTTATACACAAACAGTTAAATAATCATGTTGGTATATGTTAATAATATTATTATTACTAATTTACCTACACCAAACACTCGGGAAGCCACAAAATGCTTTAAAGATAACCTCGCGGCCCGCTACAAGCTGCGACACCTAGGAGAGGTCAGTTGGTTCCTAGGAGTACACATCCTCCGCGATAGACTAAATAGGAAGCTTTGGCTCTGTCAAGACTTATACATTAAGTATCTTGTATCTTAATTCCACCTAAATACACACGCCAAGGGGCCTGAGACGCCTATATCAAACAGTGCCCGAGGACTTTGACCGAGTGAATGACAGACGGCTCGCAGGCAGCTATTGTTGTACCAGCTGACCAGCCGACTTTATTTTGCGTTGCTGGAATAGATAGATAGCCCTAAGGCGTCTACCTTAACCAGATAAAAGAATGCGCCGAATACTGTTGGACAAATCCAAGTTGAAAAGCATGGCGCTTATTCTCGCAACAAATCGATCAAGGCATGCTCTATAAACCTTCTCTCGTCAGAACACATTCACGTACGTTGTCACAGCCAAGTCATGACTCCCAGGATCTAAATGGGGACCACCCTCGTAGACCCTAGCTGATTCGGTTTATATCTGTTACCTCGTTAGGAAATGCGTAGCTACTGGACCCGAGAGAGGTGTCTGTATCACTGCATGATAAAGGTATCTGATCTTGGGGATAGTATAATTTTCAGGGGACTGAGTAAGGCACTCGCACCTGTATACCTGAATTAGTGAACAAGGTACGGAGTATATATCCTCCCTATGGTACTTGGTTTTTTGAACCTACGCTCAAGCCACCGATACTGTGTGCTATCATCATTCAATTATCATCCGGTTATCTAATACCACCCAATAAATGTATACATCAATGCCAACGCCATAAACCATTCAATCCCGCTGTGCCTACCCCAATTAGAGGTATCTGTTTGACATGCTTTACCATAGAAATCGACAACAAAACCCTGAACTAAACTGAAGACTATACACCGTGCCGGTATACTTGTGACCCTCCGGACCGAATTTGAATAGTCCCCCTCCGCTGCAGAACAATCACGGCTCTGTTCAGCGCTTGTTCAGTGTAGCCTCTACCGTCGACGAATTCGCGTCGCAGCGTCGCGAGACTGGTGCTCCATCCAATGGGAAGTCGACGCTTCAGTTCGTCTTCAATCTTGGAAACTTCCTCCATCATTTCCCTGCTTCCCTGGCCCTCGCCCCGTGCAATGGCGTCCATTGTTGATGCGAGGAAAATTCGGATGGCTTCATCGACGTGCGCCTCCGATGCGATGGGAGATAAGCTTAACTTAGCAAGGGACTCTGTGATGCGGATAATGGCCTCTAGTTGACGGACAGTGATAGGGATCGAGGATCGGGCGTTGGCGTCAAGTTCGGCCCGGTGGACTTGCTTTCTGATGGAGACGAAATGGGAAGAGAGCTTTTCGGCGGCTTCGGGTGAGAGCCGGGGAGCGCAGCGGCTGCGGCAATAGCTAATGTATCGCTTCATCTGGTCTAGGGGAATTTCTGCCTCGACCTGTTCTTCAACGCCTCTACCACCCATGTGTACTCCCATGACGTGACGTGCAATCCTCTCATCCCGATTGCGATCGTGGTCGTCACGAACGATAAAGATCATATCAAAACGTGACAGAATGGTCGTCTGAAAGTCGATGTTCTCACCAGGGGTCTTTAGATCGTCGTATCGGCCGAAAATGGGATTCGCAGCAGCCAGAACGGATGTCCTTGAGTTGAGGATGGTAGTAATACCGGCCTTGGCAATAGATATCGTTTGCTGTTCCATGGCTTCGTGAATCGCAACGCGATCTTCATCTCTCATCTTATCGAACTCATCAATACACACGACACCCCCGTCTGCAAGCACCATGGCGCCACCTTCTAGGTAAAACTCGCGCGTAGTATGATCTCTTTGCACCGATGCGGTAAGACCGGCAGCGGAGGATCCCTTACCGGAGGTGTAGATAGCGATTGGTGACACCTTTTCCGTAAACTTCAGCAACTGAGATTTGGCCGTACCGGGGTCACCGAGAAGAAGGACGTTGATGTCTCCACGAAGCTTCATGCCATCAGGAAGAATCTTCTTCGAGCCACCCATGAGTAGACAAACAATAGCCTTCTTGATATCTAGATTGCCGTAAATTGACGGAGCGACGCTCCTCGCGAGTGCCTCATAAAGATCGGAACGACGGCTGAGTTCAAGGAATTCTTGCTCCTCCTCTTCTGAGAATATATAAGTACCTTTGGCGCTATGATCCAGATCCGTCGTGATACCGACCGCCCGGAGATAGGGGTTGCGAATGGCCACAGCACCGTCCTTCTTTCCTCCTTTTTGATAAATGGAGAAGATGCCCATTACCGTGCAACGAGAGCCGGGAACGACCCTGTTGGCGAGGTACCGGTCAGCAGAGATAAGAACATGTCGTGGAAGTTCACCAACGGGAACCTGATCCGGTGCCTCTTGGAGTTTAAGGACTTGCTGGTCAACAAATTGAGAACGTTCGTGAGCAACCACGTAAGGGTCAAGTGGGCACTGCTCGCCGGGCTGATCACCGGGTTGCTGCTGACGGCCGCACCGCCTGGGAAGTGTAAGACCGGAAAATCCGCCGTCGACTCGGATATTCTCGGTGTGGTCGCAAGATTTGCAGCGAATGTGAACTGATGTTGCTTTCGAGGATATCGTTGAGGCGCCAATTACAATGCCTGGGATACGGACAAGGTGAGAAATATTTGTTGCGTTCAGGTCACGAATAGAGATGTGGGTTGCTGAAGAATGGAGGAGCAGCTGGTGGGCTGGGAGGACGATATCACGTTGGGAGGGGTAAACGATTCGCTGGGTGCATTGCTGAAGAGCTGTTTCAAACTGTCCAAGTTGTCAGTAAACGTAGGCAAGATGAGCGTGAAGGTACTGACGAGAGGGATGATATATGCAGGCTCGGTGGTGAGTTTGTGGGCCAATTCCTCGTTGTAGGAAATTAGGTGGGCAATGTCAATGTCGCAGTAGTATTGCTTGACAAGAACATTTTGGCGTAGTTGATCCCTAATGTTAACTTAGCCTTGCTCACACCGAGCGTCTGAGTCTTTGCTGGCCATACCGGTAGATAAAAGCATTATCCAGCTGGAACTCAAGCACAAACTCCCTCAACCGGGCTTGGATTTGTGTACGAGATTCGTCGGCACCGTCAGTGCTGGGAGCAAGGACGCTCAGTGTGTAAGGTGTACGTCTGTCCATGGCGATAACAGAAAGCGGGTGCGACGGTGAGGAGAATGTATGGTTAAAGCACCCCGAGTCAAGGAGGCAGCAAAATGAATCTGCGGGCAAGACACGATGAGACGCGTCGCGTAAGCCCACGCGTTAAGTGGATATATACCTTAGACCTGAGGCAGCAGTCAGGTACCGGAACATCAATACTCCCGAGTAGACTGAAATAGTTTAGCGGCATTCTGGGCGACCTGCGGCTTTACCCGATTGGGCTGAATTGCGGCAGTCAGCTATTGCTCTGACAGTTGGTGAGGTGTCGTTACTTGAGAGGTTCTGCTACTTGGCTAGTCTGCCTTCTGTCGCTTGAATCCCCGCTGTTTGATTATTCAATCGGTTGCGCTGGTACCGTTGCGCTCCTGGGTACCCCTCAGACGACCGCCGCTCATAGCTGCCACTTGTCATGGTGAGGTGAAGTGCGAACGAGCTAGGTGGCTGCCAGTGTTGCCAGTTTGACTCGGCGAGATGTCTGCGAGTCCCCGGAAGTCGATTGATAGCTTAGCTTCGGGTGCATCAACTCCCTCCTTATCCCAGTACTCGTTCAATCAAGTCGAATCTCCCCGAGCCCCGCCGCAGAGATACCCCCTGAGGAGAGGGTCAACAGCCAGTTCAATCGTGAGCATTGGCGGAGTCCTCGATCCTTCTAGTCGACATGGAGCGATAGCCGAATCAGGGCAGAATGGTGCGTCGGGATATATTTGACATGAAATGATTGTGCTATGACTGACTAAATAGCCGTTTCTACTCTCCTTCAACCTCCGATCGTCCGCACCGGTCTTGTACCTCAGTCTTCGGCTTCGTCCGGCGGGTATAAACCCCCGAGCACTCGCGATATTCCACCTGTTACATTGACGAACATCCCCCATGTCGATCGTAAAGTCTTCGAACCGTACCTGACGCAGGTTGGATCATTATACGAGGTCTTTCAAGAGGCAAAGGAGGGCAGTGGGGAGCTGGGTTCACAGCTAGCACGAGGAGGCAAGACTTCGCCAAGGCCAGACGACCATGAATCTCTGATCCCGAGGGCTTTCGAACGCCGGTCGTCTGCGATATCGAGTAATTCTCGTTCAAGCTCTCCGTATGGCGCGGCAGGTAGGAAGAGGTCATCGAACCGAGGTCGTACGCCCGCTATCACCCCTTTATCGACTATTCCGCCCGTTTACTTCGAGGATGATTTTCGTCTCGAGAATCCGCGCACGTTCGATGTGGTATCAGAGAGATCGGAGGTTGTCACACCTCCTAAGGCGCCAAGCAAAGACAACAATGTGGACACCATCGAACCCGCGCCAAGTGGGAGAAAGGCACTTGCGACAAATGCGATACTACAAGAGAAGCTCTCGTGGTACATGGATACAGTGGAAATACACCTCATCTCGTCTATATCAACCGCCTCCAAATCCTTCTTCACTGCTCTGGGGTCGCTACGCGAATTACATGCTGAGGCTGCGGACTCTGTCAAAAGAATTCAGGTGCTACGGAAGGATCTCCAAAAGATCGATCGAGACATGGCCTTGGGGGGCCTGAAGATTGTAAATCTGCGACGTCGAAGGGAAAATGTTCGCATGCTTTCCGATGCAGTCGCTCAGCTTCGAGATGTCGTTCAATCTGTCACCCGGTGCGAGGAGCTAGTCGAGGAAGGAAATATCGAAGAAGCAGCCGATGGCCTTGAGAAGGTCGAGAAATTGATGGCCGGAGACTACACTCCAGACCAGCCAACGGCGGGCGAGCTGCGGAAGACTGTTGATTTGCGGAGACTCAAGGTTTTGGAGGGCGCATCCAACGAACTCAATCGCTTGAGGTATCAAATTGGCACGGGCTATGAGAATCGGTTTTTGAACGAGCTCCTTGGTGATCTGAGGCGTCATGTTGGGAACGCCCCGTTGGCTGCAACGATGCAACGATGGGGCTACTCATTCCAACGGCAGCGTGGAGGCCAGCGCTCTAGCATTATTGAACCTCCAGCTTACATATCCATCGATGATCAACTACGGTCTCAATTACGTTTGCATCTCACTGGTCTCGCCCGTGTGTATCATACTACACCAGCTGCGACAGCGTTCAAAACCGCCATCCTGCGAGAGATGAAGAGCTTGATTCGTAAACATATGCCAAGCAGCAATGACGATGATAACGAGTCCATGATGTCTATTTCCACTCACAGGTCTCACCAGCTCAGCTCACAAGAGAAGTCGTCTATCCTTGCTCGTAATCTCCGCGCTATGGATGCCGAAGATGCGTACAATATGTTAGCTCAGGTGTATACCGGTGTTAGTGAGTCATTACGCAGATTAAGTGTTCAGGTCAAGGTCCTCCTTGACATTGCGAGTGGACTTGGGGGTTTTCAAAGTTCCAAATCCCCTGTGGGGAGTGCGGAAGCTCGAGCGCCAACACACGCGGCCCAAGATGAGATTCTCCAAGTCTTGGATATGTCTAGCCTCCTTGGTCAAGCGGTCGACATTGCCCAGTCCCAGGCGACCAAAGTACTGAAGGTCCGGTCGGAACAGACGGCCAATTTGTCCAAAGAGGATTTCGTGAAATACTTCACCTTGAACCGGCTCTTTGCGGATGAATGCGAGGCCATTTCCGGGCGCGGCGGGACCGCTTTCAAGACTGCTGTTGGCAACCAGATTCGAGACTTTATTACCCGGTTTGGTAACGAACAAAGACATCGCATAGTACAGGTAATGGACTCTGATCGATGGGACGCGAAGGATTTTGGAGAAGCCGAGTCAGCCATCCTCGGTCGAATTTTAGGTGCAAGCACTAAGGATATCGATGCCTGGGTTGATGCCGCAAAAATTTGGGTACCCCAAGATGACCACCGAACTAGACCTACGGATTCGGTTGCCGTTAACGGTTCGAGCAAGGAAAAAGAAAAGGAAAAGGTCCGAACTGCAGTGGTCGACGAGCAGAAGTATATCCTTTCAGACTCAGCAATGGCGATGATGAGAAGTATCGAAGATTATCAATTCCTGATGGCAAACATACCCAATATGATTCCAGACATCTCGTCCAGTCTTCTAGAGTCACTGAAGTTATTCAACTCGCGATCCTCGCAGTTAATCTTGGGCGCCGGGGCTACTAGGAGCGCTGGTCTCAAGAATATCACAACCAAACACCTCGCGCTGTCTTCACAGGCTTTAAGCTTCATCATTGCGTTGGTCCCTTATATTAGGGAATTTGTCCGTCGACATTCGCCGCCTAGTTCTCTGATGGCCGATTTTGACAAGGTGAAGCGGCTGTACCAAGAACACCAATCAGGCATCCACGAAAAGCTCGTCGACATCATGGGTTCTCGATCCTCCGTACATGTCAATGCCATGAGGAAAATCGACTGGGATTCCGGCGCAGGGCCTGCTGGTGCCAATTCGTACATGGAGACCTTGACCAAGGAAACAGGAACATTGCACCGGGTGTTGAGCAGACACCTCCCAGAGATGACAGTGATGATGATCATGGATCCCGTGTTCAAAAGTTACCGAGACCAGTGGACGCAAGCGTTCGACGAAGCAGAAATCAATACGGAAACTGGGAAAAAGAGGTAAGTCGTCCTAGTTCCTCAAACGACCCATACTAATACTCCATAGGCTGCACCGCGATGCAGAATATTTCCAAGCAAAATTGAGCAAGATAGACGGTTTTGGAGACATAGGCGAACGTCTAATCGAACTGGTCAACCGGAAGATGATAGAAACAGGTGCCCCAGAGCCAGCTTCAGAAGCCTCCTCAGCAAAGGGCTCACCTCAACCACAAGACGAGACGTAAGCCTGAACCAACTTCCGAACATTAACCATTGTATCTATAATCACCCCCCGCGGGGGATGTACAGCACTTTCGAGCGACTATATATTCACAGTTTTCTTACTTTATTCTCCCTCCATAGACCATGCTGCCATCATCTTGACATAACATCGAAATCGTCTGGATCGTGCCGTTTCTTTATTTTCATAACATATTATAACATAATTATAACACATAAAACCCCCCAGTTTTTTCAATCAATGAAAGGAGCCGAGGGAGTCCCAATCCAATACTCCAAATCAAATCATTTCTATCCAATTCACGCCTTGTGACCCCCAAGCCCCTTGTTCTCACCCAGCGTATTGGGCTCATGCCCTCCCTTTCCGCTGCCGGTCGGGTTCTTGTAACCACCCTGTCCAATGTAGGGGTCGGATGAGCCTGAGACTTCGGGGAGGGGCGCAGTACGGTCGACGCGGTTCAGGTGGTCATACTAGACGGTGTTAGCTTTGCTACGAAATATGGAGGTGACGTGCTAGAGTGAAGAGACGTACGTCAGGGTTTGTTCCGTGGACCTTGTTCTCCCCGGTTTCGATGGCGTTGTGGGAGACTTGGTTGTCCTTTGCCCATTCGACTCCGCGAGGCATGGTGGATGTGGTATTTGGGGATTGAAGGTAGAGGTAGTTGTATTTTACTTCTGAATGGGTAGGAATTTAGATGGTTTGCCTTCTGAATGAGGTATGGATGTCTGGGAGAAGGGGTAGTAGGTATATATATGTAGCTTGTTAGGGTTGGTGTGGGGGCGTTGACAGCATGGTGATTTCATGACTTGATTCGACCTGGCCATCCTGTGGACGAGAGAGGTTCTAGGTAGATAGTGGATAGCAAATGACGATTGTGAGTAGATCTTGCTTTCCCTGTAATTGATGATGAAATAGCTTTCTTTGTTGATCAAGTCTCTGTTCCTTATGTTGGTCAACACTCAACATTCAACGTACTCGAAATGACTCCTAGGTACAACAACATCGGCATCAAACAAATCGGACAATACGAGGAAACAACGCTACAGAATCAATTGCTCAATAAAACCAGCATCGCTACGTAATTACTAATCAGGTCTCGCCTCACTCCATCTACCTTCGGCCACTAATATCAATTACCATCTCCTCTGCGGCGCTGGATCCGATAGAGACCGACGTTTCCGCGCAGCGTCTCCAGCCGTCAAGACTTGTTCCAGCGAAGATGAATAATCCCCATCTTGCCAATTCAGAGCAGAATTCGTGGTGTCATCGCTCGGGTTATTTGATGATGGGCTATATTCCTGACTACTGCGGGTGGGCACGGGGGACTCTTCACAGCCCGAGTCACGATTTGAACCCGTACTAACATCTGTGGTGTCGTTGCTTGGATGACCTGGTGGCGGGCTACGTGTTTTATTTCTAGACCCGCTAGTCTCCATAGACCGTGCGGAACGACAATCACGGTTTGAACTCACGATGGCATTCACGCTGCCATCGTTTGGGTGAATTAGGAGTGGGCTATATTACCATCTGCTGGGGATGGGCGCACTGGATTCCCTGGGGTTTGCAGAGCCCCTGTCGGGGGTTGAAGTCCACTGTACACGTGGTGCTTGTACTGGGTGGCTCGTCTGAATGTAAACATTGTTTCTTGCGTTAGACTCGGGGGCTTTTCCTTTGGCACATTCTGTAAAAACCGATCGTTTGAGCCGCTTCCACATTTTGCGCCGGCTAGCGCTTATCTTTTGGATAGTAGGCAACAGCCAGCCTGGGATTCGGGAGGTTTTCGGAGACGGGATACCTTTTGAAGAGCTTCTTCATATTGGACCAGGGGTGCTAAGAGCTCTGTATTCCGAGACATTCCGAGCCAGTACTGAGACGGGTTACTTATATTCCTGAGAATTACCTTGATAAAGATGGAGTTAGGCATGAAAGGTTTTTATGATGGATTGGAAGTAATTATGCGAGATTCTTTCAAGATACGGCTACAAAATGGTTTGCGGGATGGGTTGATTCAAAGGGCTCTATTTAGACAGCGTGATTGATGAAGGTTGGGGGGATTGCTTTGACTAGTTTCTGATCTTGCGACAATTATCGGTTTCATAATATGGGCGACTAATTCGCCGGTATATGAGCATAGGAGAAAAGGGATTGCTTCTATAACAGCATGAAATGGTACAACTATATGTGCTTACAGCATCTAGAACCTCACGGCCTATCAATAACATAAAGGGCTGCCTCAAACTTTAGAAGCAAAGCCTGATGACCAAGGACATGAAGAGTTACTACACTACACCAACAAACCCTTGCTTGTTAGATTCGCCCTAAGAGATATAGAACCGAGGCCAATTGCCACGAAGCAATCCTTGATCGGTAAGCTCGCTGGATGGCGAGATGGTCGACGTCAGGTCTAGGTTCTGAAGACGTTCTCGATTAGTTTGTGTATCGTCTGATTTACCTGGAATCTGGTTAGCGCTTTAGAATAAGCATTTATGATACGCGGTAGGTATTCTGGGGGGTGGTTGAATAGGATGAATATCACTGGTGGCTAACCAAGCCGTAGTGCTGACCAGTGGCACGAGGATCGACCGATCGGGATCGAAACCATAGATAATAGTAGTAGCCTTCAATTAGTGCGGATTCAGAAAGCTCCGATGCTCCTGTGGCATAGAGCAGTTGAACTCTGGATCCCACTCATGTACCTGTACTCGCCGTCGCATCGGCTGAGGAAAGCGGCATATGCACGATCTGACCCCTGGACAATCATCTCTGGTCGGCCCTAATGCCAAAGTTAGAACAAAGACAACTGTACCTAGGTCCTAGTTATCCATGAGCATGGCCTCGCCCAGGCCTAAAGCTGCGGAGTGGTGGCGATTGGCCTATTATGACTTCATCCCAATGACGATTCCGCCACTTAACAAGTTTACCCATCAAACTACACCAGCATACCATTATCATCACTACTTACCACTACCAGTCCAAACCACACAACATCTACATATCCAACATAACGCAAAATGTCCCACATACAATGAAAAGAAGCGACCCCTTCAGGCAACCAACCAACAACATCGACCCGCGGCGGCGCCAGCGTCTATCCTACACCCACCAACAACGCTGGTGGGGGTAGCACCTGGGGCGATAGCGGGTTCATAAAGGGCGGACTTGAGGGATCTGTAAGTTCACTATGCACCCGTCTATCTCCTTCTAGCTTGAAATGAAAAAAAAAGACCCCGTACTAACGGGCTCAGAGAAAGCGGCTCTCCAGCTCCTCTGGCGAATCCATTTAATTTACGTGAATCTGGAGGATGAGTTATATAGACTCATGTAATGGTGACATCACACAAGAGATATTATATACCAGTAGCTGCCTCGAACTTTACCCATGAGCACCTCCACTAACAGCTCTCGATAAATTATAAAGCACAATGGGAATAATCGGTATTCTTCGGTGTTCTACACGCAGCGGTGGACTACCTACTTAGCTGGGTTAAACTAGTATGCTGTCCATACTCTCCAACAGACAAAACCGTAGTTACTTGTTAGATCCAAGAACGGGAAGTTGGCAGGCTCACCATAAACCACAAGGTATGTCGCGACTCAAGCAGAACTAACACAAACTAAACGATTCGAGCAGACAGGGAAATACACACGCGAGAAGCAGCCTTTTTTTAGAAGAAACTCAAGCTACTCTTACACTTTAACCCGTTAACAACATGGTTGGACACGTGTTGTTAACGGGCTAAAGAGTAAGAGCAGCTTGACAAACACCATGAGGCTGTATATGCATCAGGCTGCGATCAAAGAAGGTACATTTCTTCTGGCCCGAGTGTCATTAAAGGAGAGAAGTGACTGACGACGGTATAGGGAAGACAAAAGCAACCCCTGGCTCATCAAAACGTATCCGGGAATTTGTCTCCTTCTTCCACATCAACATGGACGACTTCGAACCGTCCGACCCAGCAGCCTATACCATGTTTGAGGACTTCTTCATCCGCCACCACAGACCAAGCGCACGGTCGATCCACGATTAAGAAGACTTACAGGCTGCCGTCGTGGTTGCGGACTCCTGAGTCGTTGTGTACGAGCAAGGTCGCCGAGAGCAAGAAGATCTGGATCAAGGGTGAGAACTTCTCGATCACGAACCTGGTTATGGACACGAAGCTTGGACCACAGTTTGCGGATGGCCTTGTTTCTTGCTTTCGGTTATCACTGCAGGATTACTGCGGTATTCTAGTCCTGTTACCGGGCGGATTAAGATGTTTCGGAGCATGGCGGGGGGTTATTATGAGGTTGATCCGTTGGTACTTCGAAGTGGGGTGGATATTTTGACGAGGAATGCAAGGGACTATCTGGTTATAGAGACGGAGGAGTTCGGGGATGTGTTGTTTGTGGCGAGTCAGGTGGGAACTGTAGAGTATGTCCATTGCCCCACGACGGAGTTGAGAGTGAGTGCTGATGATATAAGGATCCATGAAAAGTGGCAGAAGCCCGGGGAGAAGGTTACGAAGGGGGAGAGTTGGGAATCTTCCAGTTCGGTGGTTCGAGCATTACCGTGGCGTTCTGGAAGGGCAGAATTCAGGTTGATGAGGATTTGATCAGGCCCAGCAAGCATGCTGTTATGGTGGATGTGGAGGTTGGAATGAGCCTTGGTCATTGCAGTAGGGTATTTCCCTGGTGTCATTTAGGGTTAATCGTTAGATCGATCTACTATCTACCATAGTGCTTAATACTAGATTTGATATGATTATCAATAGGGGCTAGTCCCGGCAGCGCCGTTCGAGCGAGATCGAAATCCGATCGATCTATATTTGCCTCCCGCGGGTGACATCATGGTCTGGCTTCGATTGCATCGGCGGAAGCGCCACGGTGTATATAAAATTTGACCCAGATCCTGCAAATGTAGGAGCCTAGAATTACAATATAGATATTCTCCAACATGAACGCCTGCATCACTAGGTCATCAGAAACACCCCCCAGCGCAGAAGACCTGCACGACGCATATGATCTCGAGCTCCACTCTGCAGACAACCGCCTGGTGCGGTTCGGCGAGCTGATTCTCCAAAAGGGCGAAGTCACAACCGTTGTTTTATTCAGTGCGTGCCTCTCCTTCCTCTCTCATACACCATACACTGTGGAGTCAAGCCCTAATAGAGATATGTATAGTCCGCCACTTCTTCTGCCTCTACGACGAAGACTACGTCCGCAGCGTCACCAGCCATCTAACTGATTCCGTCCTCGAAACGATCCCCAACACCCCCGGCCCCATCCAGCTTATCATCATCGGCTGCGGTGACCCTTCCTCAATTGTCCCGTACATTGGCGAGACATCCGCCCCCTTCCCGATTTACAGTGATCCGGACGGGAAGCTGTACGAGCGACTGCATATGAAGCGGACTGTGGAGGATATCACACAGCCGCCGCCGTATGCGCAGGGTGGATTCTGGAAGTCTGTGAGGTTGGCGATGAAGCGGATATTGCGGAGGGGGTTGAAGGGCGGCCCGATGGCTCAGAATGGCGGGGAGTGGATTTTCAAGGGGGGGAAGTGTCAGTTTGTTCATCGGATGGATAATGTTAGTGATCATTTGACGGCGGAGGAGTTGTTGAAGATTTTGGCAACGGGGGAGGGGGAAACGAGCTGCGATGATGGTGGATCTGGGAATAATAATAATATGAAGGAAGTTGTCAACTACGGATATTAACTTGCTTATACCTGACTGCATAGTTTAACTAACAAGTCACGGGGACTCGCGCTGACATAAGCAGGCCAGTATCTCTTGCAACTTGACAAGTGACAGAGTACACAGGTCATCGCACCGCTTTCTAAGGGCCATTTGACGACTAGTCTTCCAACTCCCTTCAAGCATCCAGCACGTCTCCTTTATCCTCGCCCGATAACACTTTTGCAACTTCATTGAGAACTCTATGCACCATGTCAAACCATGCCCTTAGCGCTATCGAATCTCGGGAAGGGACATCATACGATACGAGATACGAACCTTGTCTCATATTTGATGACAACAAAGTCGCCTATGTCATTTAGTTTGAAGATGCTCTTCACCGCTATGGAGTTCCCACAGTGGTATTTGATTTATATATTCTTGTCGCGGATCTTGATCTAGCTGCCAACTTCCTGATCAACGCCGGATGGACTGTCGATACAAAGTCCCACAGCATTGGTGGTGTAGAGCTGGAAATGCCGCAACGGCCGCTGATATCTCCGGATGGGCAGACAAAGACCAGCCTTCTTTTGGCATCAGACTGGAAGTTTCCCCTAACGCCTGACACTGTCCTCGAACGCGCTTTGACGGGTGAATCACCAGACCGAAAATTATCATTTCCACCATTTCCACCATTACCGGGCTTACTCGACGCTTTGATTGAAAGCTGGCTAGATGGCCCTAGCGACGATCACATCTTCCTGGTTCATTTGGCTTATCACTTTACTTATTTATACAAATATGCCCCAGCCGTCAAGGAGCGATCATTTGCCGAGCAGATGAAGTATGAACATTGTCAGTTCCACTTTGATGTGCTTGCAGGGATGGAGGCAGGAACACTCCCATTCAGGAAGCACGAGCTTGGGATTCGAGAGGCCCTTCTACGGGGTAAGTATGAACTGCAACAGTGCTCGGCGTCTCGCGACGAGCATGAAGAGCTTTTTGACGCCTGGCAAAAGTCCGCCTACCCGACCCGGCGAAAGATCAATCCACGTAGTAGCGTTGCTAACTTCAGCATGGAGAGGGCGGCCCAAGTGTGTGCTAAAAATATGAAACGTAAACCGTGCAATAGAAGAGCATTGTGAACTCTAGGCTTAATTGCCGTCCTTGAAAGTGCATTTCTCAGGACCGGAACACTGCGACTAAGCGCCTCTAACAGGTCACTCACGGTTGCATTTAGGTAAGTTATCTTCTCACTGCCATTGACCTTTTTTCAATTTCTGTACGCTCTTAAGCCGCGTTCTGAGTGGGTGATAAAAGATATCAACCTTGATAGTCGTGAAACACCTGTGAAAGACTTACTTGTCAGGGAAATGTTTTTTTCGTCAGTGTTTGTCTAGTCATATGGAGGGGTAATTGAGGCATTATATTGCCCAAAGGATATTTTCCGTGTTATCTGGAAGTTACATATACCTATACAGAAAGGGTTATTAATGGCTGCTAGATAGTTTCTAGCCTGGTTTACTTAGCTACTTACTTCTATAATTAATAAGAAGCAAACCTCTCCATAGAGCTATAATGAGTATCAAACTTGGACCTATTCTACTGTAGCTTGAGGATGCCGTCGTTATAATTATCCAATGGTGCATCCGCCTCAACAAGCTTCCAGATGTCCTCAATCTTCTCTACAACCTCCGGGCTCAAGGGACCCTTCTTAGCAAGCGCAAGAGTCTCCTTCAGCTGCTCCAAGTTGCGCGCTCCAAAGACGACCCTGTCACCATGCTTTCTTTTCAGGATAGAGTTATAGATAACCCACCTGTAGGCTAGCTCAACCTTGGAAATGCCTGTTTCCTTCGAGATGGCCTCCCACAGTTTCAGCCCCTCCAACATTGTTGGCTTGTTGTACAATGCGTGATATAGAGCACCAGCAAAAGTCGAGGAGTCCCAGCGACCCTGGCCATTCTTTACTATTTCGTTGGCATCCTTTGTCAAGAAGCCACCTGCGATGGGTGAGTAGGCATAGAACTGAATTCCGTGCTTCCGTAGAATAGGGAAAAGCTCTGTCTCAGCTCGACGAGCGACGGCGGAATAATTGCCTTGGTAGACAGTAGGAGAAATCCAGTTCTTCTCCTTTGCAATGCGGACGAGCTCTTCAACCTCCTCGGCGAGGAAGTTGGAGATCCCAAAGCGCTTGATCTTGCCGTCCTTGTAGAGCGTATTGATTGCATCAAGTTGCACCTCGAAGGCGGTCCGGCGGTCGGGGGCGTGGAGGTAGTACACATCAACCTGGCAAGCTTATTAAAAGTAGTTCAACCATTTGCAGATGATGATATCCTACCTGGTTTGTCTGGAGTTTCTTCAGGCTCTCATTGGCACTGTCAATGATTCCTTCTTTGGTCGCAGGTGGACCGCTCATGCTAGGATATTTGGTATCGATGACATGCGTCTTTGCTGCGCCGAGGTTCCCCAGGATACGCTCGCTCTCGCCATAACTGGCCGCAGTGTCGATATATTTGATGCCCTCAGTCTGGAGAACGGAAATAGCCTCTCTCCGCTTCTCGGGGCCATCGAAAGCCTCCTCGGACCGGAAGGTGGCACCTCCGAAGACCAATTCAACATTGGAAGACATGGTTGTTGCTGTTGTTGTTGTTGGACTGGTGTTCGTGATGATGTTGGAATAGTGATATTCTAATCTGATGTTTCAATTGACTTGAATAGTATACAGAAAGGCGGTTATCTGCCTGGTATTTATATCCCACTCTCACGCAACCTACTACTCTCTCAACGCCATCCTGCTTAGAAATTCAAGTACGCTTTAACTTATCCATAATGATAAAAGTGTAAGGCAACGTCAGTGGCAGGATTACTTCGGAACCAAGGAGTGTCGCGTCCGCTCGCTAAATGACCGGCTTCCGGGTCCAGTCCGCGGCCCCATTTCCGTTTTGGGAATCCGTGCCTTTGCTGATAAATGGAGTTACGAGTCAGTCTTCTTACAAATCATCTTACTACTAACTAGAGTATTCAGTGATACAAGGCAATAATAGAAAATTATACATATAATACAATCCAGATAAATTAATATCTAGACGATCAGCGCATCTCCATTGTCTTTGGGTCCGGGATTACGCTCGATCCCATATTATTCGGGAGTCTGAACCTGAAGTCAAACAGGCAGTAGAATTCTTTTGGGTCAGTAAATAGGACAATCCTGTCCCAGCCTGCAAAATTTATTTTGCAGGTATGAGGCCCATGGTCTAACGGTCCGGGAAGAAAGAGCCGACGGGCTTTGTGATGCTTGTACTTCTGGGGAAGGGTTACTTCTTGCCCGGGCCCAGTACAGAGCCATTTATCTGTGTTTATCGCGGTATTAACGGGCATCATTCCCTCATCTATCGTTGGGTTGGGGTTTTCTCTTATGGACATTACCTGGGGTAGTGCGCGACGCGCCCCTAGAGTTGCGGCAAGGTATCTGTATGGCTCGATGCCAATCTGGTGGATCTGATCAGGATAATCCCCTAATTCCAGAACTTCTGTGGACACACTGTGAAAGGTCTTGCCCCCAGGGTCCTGCGTGAACTTCTGGATTTTGACATACCACCTAGCCCTGCGAGAGTGGCTCAGGATGGCGAATCCACCATCTTTTCCTGGCTCTACTGCTATACGGGATCCGTAGCTCCAGATCCGAGTTGCAATCGTCTGCACGATTTGCCCATCTTCCCCGTTGATGATCTGAATGCCATCCACTATGAAGACATTTCCAACGACCAAAACGGAGTGGATGTTAACGATGACCTCGTCTCCCCCGTGCTGCTGGACTGGCACTGGAGGTTTTGAGTTGCGGACGGCGTGCGCGAACGGTACCTCGTAGAGCAATCTGCCAGATTTGAGATCTCGCGCCGACAGGTAGCGGTTTTGAGGGTCTGTACCCACGAAGTAGACCCTTTGTTTTCCCATCGCGAATAGCTTGGTATCGGGTAATGCCCGTCGCTTCCATACCCGCTCGCCTGTTCCCAGGGAAACAACATAATGCCTGTAGAAATTGGTGAGCTATAGCCGTACCGGATTTCAGGATGGATGGCGGGCACGTACCTAAATTGCTCCGGGTCTTCAGGCCTGTTGTTTGGATGGCATCTTTGATAGAACACATATCCCTCTGCATTCACGGCCAAATACCGGAGATTATCCCCAGTGACTCGAACCGCCAGTTTCTTTATTGGGTGCAGAGACCCGTCCTGTTGAAATCTTAGATTCTGCCAGAAGATGCTGTTATCTGCGTGCCAGACGGTGAAATCACCACTAGAACTGAACAAGCCAGTGCTGCCGGCTTGATATCTACGAGCGCAGGATGCGTTGCCAGAAGTCAACTTCCTGTACGCTGCATATTTGACAGCTGTACACCGTTAGCAACCTCCCCCGATAAGGTTCTTGGTACCTCTTATCTTACCGGATTCCTTAATGATCCTGAACGCTGCATCTGAACTTGTTAAGATCGGAATATCCGGCCTCCACTCAGCTGGGAAACAGTAATAGCAGCCGATTTCTACCATCCAGTGCTGTACAAGAGCTCTCCAGCATTTAGCTACCTGCTCGCAGCGGGCAAGATCTTTCGTATCCAGATACCGCAGGACAAGATTTTTGCAATCCCAAGGGAGCAGAGTGAATGGATCTATACATTTTGACGGCGCATCTGTGTTGGATGGAGCTTTCTTTTGTTTCTTGTTTTGGGCAGAGGCTCCGATCTTCCGCTTGCGCTTGGCCATCGTCTCCGGAGTATATCTATCGAGAATCAAGATGTAGGGCGCAAGAAGGGTACAAGTTCAATCGATCGCCAGTTAGTTCGATAGAGAAATGTAAAGTTATGACCATATTGGTGTAACTATGGTGTCCCTCTGCATATATAAAGATGGACCGAGAGAACAGTGCGGCCAAGGGCCTTTGTGAATGAAACGACGTTGATACTTGAGATCCAACAAGGCTAACCATTGTCCCAGTATAAAGGAGATACCCGAAATAGTACAAGAAGACTTTGGAAGGCCTTTCTTTAGCTGTATGTTTGAAGTTGTAGAAAAAAGCCATGACCTTGTGGAAGCCAAACCAGGCCGGATCATACTGCTGCTCCCCAAGACAACAAGCAAGCTGCGACCATATCACGATTTAAAGTCATATTCCGAGGGTAGTCAAAGATAAAATACTTAAAGTACCTAAATAGAATGGGCTCATAAATAACTACTAACGTGCCTACCCGCAAGGTGTTCATCAAAGTGTATTTTACTTTTGTTTGAGCCATCACTAGTAAGCGCATACAATCGACAATACGAGCTATGACCATCCTTTAGCTCCAGCAGAAAGTGATGGTATACCTTGAGAAAGTTCTCCCGGGTGTCCTCACATTAGGGTATCAGGAAGGGTACTGTCATCAACCCCGTTTGGAGCACATGGTTACTCGACAATCAGCTTCGCGGGGCAACGTGGGCATAGGGAGCCCCCAATAGTTAATCTGGCAGTGGTACACCTCTCTCGTGAGTTCTTGTGCTCATTAGGCTATTGATCGATTTGATGCCGCTGCTCTAGTATCATTGGTAACCATATACACAGTCCCCTTGTCGCCCTTTCAAATCGGCTGCAGCCTTTCTTTCTTGGTTAATATTTGATAAATCATCCAAAGGGACGTCTAAAATAGGGTGGATTTCAGTTTCGACATCTTTTCGTCGACAAAGGATCCCATCTGATGTTCTTAATTTTTCTTGATACATACAACAAGGACAGTAGAGATCCCCATTCCTGGTATAACCCACTTTTCCAATTCTCTCTTGAGCTTGATCCAGTATCTGGTCCAGAGCGATGCGATGGCGCTCGAGTTGCTACCCTCAGAGCCCACAAGATTGGCTTAAGAGAGTAAGCGCCCTACTACCTGGAACCTAGCCATTTTATACTCTAGTAATAATAAAATAGACAGCCTATATTACTAGGTACCATCACTTAGCTCCGTTCTTCTGACTAGAATTCTCTTCTCTCCGTTTCAATTCCCCAAAAAACTGCTTCAAAATTGGCTGACTCTCCCCCCTGGGACCTCCAAAGATCTGCAATGCTTCGTTCTCGGTCATCGGCCTTCCAGTTTGCACCTGGTTTGCCCATAACCCTAACATACGGTCTAATTCAGCCCATGCATTCTCCTTCGAGGAACAGCACCCCGTAATCGTCAAGGGCGGTCCAAATGAGTCACCGTAGTCTCGCTTGACGACCACCCACCAGGTATCCCAATCGTCGGTTTCCAGGTCGAGATCGTAGTCGCCTTTGCCCCAGATGATTTGGCAGTTTGCTTCGATGCGTTGGCCCTGTGTGGCGCCTTGTGTGGCACTCATGGTGGCGTCTTGAGGGAGGGTTTTGCTAGCGTCGGTTATCGCTATGTCATAGAGGTCACTCGTGGAGGGGAGGTAGCGGATGGATGGAAATCTCAACTCTATCCCTCGAGGGGGAATGACGGTTTAAATTCTCTGTACGGACAAGGCTGCCAGCCGCGTCAGCTGGAATGAGCTGAATCTTACCTACTGCTCTGGTTAGGTAGAAAACTGGGCGGGCCGGAGCCTTGCATGCAACAAAAACAGGGAATATGTTTGAATCTGGCGTAGCAGGCCAATCTGCGCTGGCCACGCCTTGAATAATATCCAAGCTTCGCGTCTACTCCACGCAGGAGTATCTGGACACTATCACTCTCACTTTTCCAAAGACCCTGACAGGCATGATTGACCTTTGATATTGGTATACTTTGGAGATGGCTGAATGCTCTCATATATAGCCGGGGGTATTGCCTGGAAATAAGTTAGGGTCCTTGGGTTAAAAGATAAGCCAGCACCCAAGATAGCTGGGTTTAAGGGCACCTTTATTATTCTAATTATGATTGGCTGTTTCATCTCTGACGTGGCGTGGCAGATCGCGAGTGGGCCATATTCTCATGGATAAACTGAGAAATTGCTGTTATATGTAGATATACAGATGGCGACAAGTTCGAAATTGTGTCATCAAAACTATACAGTGGCATGGCTCTGTGCCCTCCCTTTGGAAATGGCTGCTGCCGAAGCGATGCTGGAAGCAAGGTCCCTGCTCGCCTGTCGGAAATGGCCGAGAAACACCCTAGTACGGGGAAGAGTTTCACATATCCCAACAATGCGCAAGATCTACTCTTTAATTCGGAATATGACCACTGCAGCAGCAGCAGCGGCTGCTTATGCCAAAGAGATCCTCTCTGTGGTCCACGGAGTCCTAAGTAAATGCAACCAGACTTGACAGACTTACAAGATATCTTTATTTCACTTTTCAATTACGTGCCAGATATAGTCTATATAATTGATGGACTGGATGCCCTGGACTAAAAACATAGCAAGTCCCTTTCGCAGTTTATCCAGTCACTATTCCCATTCTCTAGGATACCTGCCATACCGATACAGAAATACGCTCGGTGCTCGCTACACTTCCGAAAGCTAACCTGAAGTCGCAAGATAAAAAAAAGGGTCGAACGCCCTTGCCATGGGCTGCACGCAGGGACCATGAAACAATGGTAAACCTACTACTTGATAATGGTGCTGATCTGGAGTTTGAAGATGGAGCGAATAGTTAGATACCACTATAGTAGCAATAGAAATGGGGAATGAGTCATTAGTACACAATTCAGGAAACTAGATACCATGCTGCGTCGTCGGCCTTCTCTTACGCCCTGGCTGCTTTGAAGGATGATACTTTAACATAGAAGGATATATGTATTTAAGAAGATTCAACAAGATTCAGTCACTACCTGCTATGTACAAAGGAAGAGGAAACCCAGCCTCTCGAGTATATACTTCAAGTCGCCATAGCACCATCATCACCACCATCAAAGTTCGGGTCTAGCAGTTGAGGTTGACAGCTATAATACGTTAGTATACACCTTATCACTAAGAAAAAAATCTATTTGGGGGGACGTACCGTTCGCAAACAGAGCATACGAGTCAGCATTGTTCAGAGCATCAGAAGCACTCAGAGAAGTCGCCGCGTAGTATCCGTATCCAAGATCGTCAGTGCCAGGGCTGTAGACACCAGGGGCGTGGGTGAATTCGTGCAGGGTGGTGGTAGCCTGGTCCTGGGCGTGGCAGCTCCGAGCCAGAGCGGGGAGCTGGCTGTAGTAGATGCCGCAGTTGGCGACTAGGTTCCGGGATGGCAGGGTATAGGCCAGAACGTTGGAGCTGCAGTAGCCCAGGTCATCCTCGCAGTGATACGTTGTTGCGCCGCCGGAGGTCGAGCCGGCCTCCTTGGAGACAGCGGTCAAGCGCTCGGCGACGGAGTTGCGGGTAGACTTATCGTTAGTCTTGAAGTAGGTGGTGAAGGTAGGTCCGCCCTCGCGTGCGGCGCTGGCAGCAGCCGTGGCGAGGGAGGCGGCGTTGCGCAGCGCGGTCCGTAGTGCCGAGGCGTGTTTGCCGGAACAACCGCTGAGCTGGGTGCGGCGGGTGAGGCTGTTCACGGGGTTGGCCACTTTGGCGGCCCTGGCGCCGTCAACCTGAATGGTGATCTCGTTCGACTGGTAAGGGATCGAGCCAGTGACTTGGTTTAGGGTCACTAAGGGCACGGCGCCCTGGGAGCGGATGGTGATGGGGCCTCCCGCGCTCAAATTGGAGGTCGAGGCGATGTCGAACTCATCCTCAAATGTTTCGCCGGGGGCGAGGGAGGTCAGGACATCATTGGAGAGGTCCTTGGTCTTGACACGGTACTTGACACCCTGGAACTCGACCTCGTCGTCTATTACTGTCAGTGCGTGCTACAGTGGATGAGGGGAGGGATGAGGGGGAGACTGACTGTTGCGGAAGAGAGACACCTTCTTGACAGGAGAGGCATCGTGGAAGAAGTTCAGGTGGACAAAGGTCACCTCCTCGCCCCCGGTGTTCCTCACAACAGCCTTGATGCGGGTGTTGTCAACCTGGGAGAGTGTGACATTCAGTCCAGGGCTGTTGAGCTTGACAGGAGATGCGTTGATGCCTTGCATCAAGGCGAAGAGGGCAATGGGAGTAGTGAAGCGCATGATGATGAAGTGGTAGAGAACTGTGATGTGATGCTAAATGATGAAGAATAATTAGAATGTCTACAGAATTGAAGGGCTCAGATACGGCCTTTATAGCTTGCTCGAAGCTGTCATTGTCTTTAGCTATCAGTATCACTCATGATAGATGGCGCGATATAGATAGCCCTCCATGTAGGCCAAGAACATCTGGAGACCTCGGCGATATACACCAAAACAGAAGGTGGTATCGCGGTGCCGTCTCGCCTACGCTCAGTCCGCCAGTCGCTCTGGGGATGGACGAAGCTATTCGGGCCCTAACCAGTCACAACGCTGTACCTCACCCTATGACTCGCCCCGGAGAATTTTGCATGGCTTGGGAGAGTTAAGCTCTCCAAGGAGGCTTGACCCTTCTTAGCAGAGTGGAAATTTGGCCGTTAGCTATTGATGGAGCGCCCAGCTGCGTGGGTATCCGATAGGCCGCTTGGAACTGATGATATGCTCCGTATCTACTCACACTGCAGGCACCAGCACACTCTCCCCTGTCCTCAGAGGGCTGCATTAGTACAGGGTGCCATTGCCTTACCATGTGGTGGGAGACCCGGTACAGAAATAACGTCCAAACACAGCAGCCTCACTTGCTTTTCAAGCCCATTTCGTGATTACCTGGCAAAAATGGACAATGTTGACGTTTTGCGATGGTGGCTTTCCAAGACAACCCCTCGATACAACAGCCACAATGCTTGGTGCGACATTTTAATATGGGACAGCACATAGCGGCTGGGCAGATATAAGGATGCAACCCAAGACCAGACCAGAATCTTCAGCGGGCTTCTAGTTGCAGCAGTCCCCCACAGAGATCGTGTGATTTGTGTGATTTGTGTGATTTGCCCGAGGAACAGCGGCCACTGCAGATCGTCTCAGAAATTGGCGACAGGGTCCCCACTGCTTAGGGGCTCCAGCCTTGTCGAGCACAATCAGAGGCCCAATGGATATGGCCAGTTCATCGGAGGCTGCCGACATCCTTTGGAAGCGTGGATCAGATAGATTAAGGTATCACTGTTGGCTGCTCAAGTAGGGTTGCACTTTCCTTCAGGACCGTCAGCATTTCCACCACGGCTGAAGATAAGGCATGTTTTCTCCTCGCCTGCTCTCTATCCTCACTGGGGGATCGCTCTTGCTCTACCTTAGGAATACCATGACTACCATGTCTACTGAGTCTGCCTCTCCTAAGCTCGAAGTCCGGATCCACCCCCCGTCTATTCCTGCTTCGTTTTCTCCCCCTATAGCCGTGTGCATCCAGCTATCGGTTCTCAACCACGCAGAGTCGCCCGCTACTGTCATCAACTGGGGTTCCCCTCTTGACCCCCGTGCCGACATCATTGGTGCTTTCGAGATCCGCGACACAGATTCTAATGAAGCTGTGGCTCTCGACACCGTCAAGTTCGCTCGCAAGCTACCTCCACCGCGCGCAGACTTGACGCAAATTCCTGCTGGCGGCGCAATTGACGCACAAGTAACTCTTCCTCGGGCGCCGCTCGTTCAGGGTCGCCAGTATACGATCCAAGCAAAGGGTTGGTGGCAGGCAGTTTGGGAAAAGCCCTTGGAGGATGTTCCTACTAACGATTTAGAGAAATTGACGGGTGGTCAGCGAGGGGAGTTTCGGTCTGAGGTTGTTCCAATTCATGTTTCTCCAGAATGATCTGCATGATTTGCAGTGAGTCTCAGGGCCTTGAGGGTTGGATATCCTGAAATCACTACTATACGCCGACTCTGGGGTTGTTCATGTGATGCCACCCTATACTCCAGGACATTACGCCTGTGCAACATAGCCGCTGTCATTCTGATATTTCTTTTTCCATTCGTGCATCAACTGACTTCATGATATAATACAACTTGGTCATCTATTCCCGGTCAAACTTATCCTCGGGTCCTCCCCGGCCCTCAAAGTGTTGCGCCTGTGCAAGTCTGCAAAGCATCAGCATCCACAACTTAATACCAGCGTCTAGGAAGTGTATATACTCACCGGCCGCGGTCATCCCTGAGTCCACCCTCGTCCTCAGGGATAGGCTTTCGGTCGGATCCCGTAGCAACGGCGTCTCTGCCGTACCGAACCTCAGTCGGCTGGGGGAACTTACGCTCGGCCATCTCGTTCACACCGGATTCGGTGGCTAAGCCCGTCAGTTTTCCTCCCTGTCAAAACGGATGTTTGATTAACGTACTTGAGTCGCTCTGGCGACCAACTCCTTGCTTTGCTTGGTAGGAGTTGAGGTCCCGCTCGGCGCGAGCGGCAATGCGAGTGGCTTCGGAGGAGTCCATTGTGCTGAAAATGTGTGGATTCTGCGTATGAAAAGAGTGGTGATTGTGATTTTCGATGGTTGGGATGTCTTAATGTGTCCCTGAAAAGTCGAACGTCCGCGTTTTATATTGCTTTTATGAAATCATGGCGATGTCACCCCAATCATGACGTCAACTGTACCTAGTATATACAACGAAAAGCATCATTCTCGAAGGAACTAACTCTACTGTGAATCATCAGGGCGAATCTCATCTCTAGTCATCCCTTTACGTCAGTATTGCGCCTTTGACAGAGCTCGGAGCTATAAACCCACCGTAACGTGCACCCGCGACCTCCTCTCGGCATCCCAGCCCTACCTACTACCCACACTACAGTCCCACGCATTGAAAACAACCCACGAATATGGCAGAAGAAAATCTCATCCCTGGTGACCCTCTCACAGCTAAATCTCAGATCCTGGAAACTGCCGCAGGCGCAACCCAGGATTTCACTCCAGTCAAGCAGATCTGCGCACACTTACATGCCTTCCACGTCTACGCCTCAGATCATACCCGGTGCATAGAGGCGAACCATTACTGTACGCATTTGACAGAGGGTACGTTTTTTTCTTTTTAAAGGTTCCCGATTCCCTCTCTAGCTATTTTATTGTTTTCTATTGTATAAGTGCACCAACTGAACGTGGCGAATGAGAAATAAGACCTCCGCCAATGCCTCATCTACGACACACCACACAAGAACGCCCGTCTAATCGGAATCGAGTACATGATTTCCCCACGTCTGTTCGAAACATTACCGTCCGAAGAGCGCAAACTCTGGCATACCCATGAATTCGAGGTTAAATCGGGGATGCTGATTTTGCCGACGCCCCGTGGCATCCCGAATGCAATCTGGGAAGCCGCGGAGACAGCCGAGATGGGTGACCTTGCACCCGTTTATGGCAAGACCTATCATCTATGGCAGGTTGATCGGGGGGATAAGGTGCCGATGGGGGCGCCGGAGCTGATGTTGAGTTTTACGGACGAGGATACGGTGAGGAATGCTGTGCCGGGAGGGATGGAGGCGTTAGTTAGGGCGAGGGATGAGGCGTTTGGGGTTAATACGAAGGCGAAAAAGGCGAAGAGGAGGGATATTCCTCCGGTTGAGAAGCATCCTGGTATGTTTTGCCCTTGGTTCGTCGCTCTTGGGGTGAGGTGCTAACGGTTGAGCAGATGCGGATAGTATGTGGGCAGTTGACAAGTAGTAGGAGCACAGGCTATGTATATCCGACAGCTTCGTTGCGTTTAGTCACGTAATATCTATGCTGCATCATGCCTAGGGCGTGCCTTCGCTGAGAATGTGGCAGTTGCGAGGTACACCCTATATCTGTATTTATATAATCCCTGAAATAATGGATCTGCAAAAGAGGGAGCGCTAATAATAATTGAACAGTTGAGATACCGTCTGTATCAGTCAGGGGCGGCGGAGTATCAGTGAATTTCGCCCCCCCCGTCTTGGGCTATGTTAGTCGATCTACTGTTAGATATGTAAGGGACTGAACGGACCAAGTAATGATGATATATATTGGAGTGCACAGAGGTAGGAATAGGCGGTTACTTAGGACCCGAAGCCATCCTCCATTTCTCATCTAAACCCCCGTTCATGACTCTATTTGGGTTGTTCGATGCTGTATAGACTTCGGCCACCAGACCATTGCCCACAGGACAACCCCCGGGCCCTCGATTTGCATGGTTCCATCTGCAGCGGCCTTCCCCTTGCCTATTACGATTTCCTCGACTTGTTCGAACCCCTGAGAGAGGTAGATATCACGCGAGTGCTCGGTCGTTGCTTCGAGCCATATTGGGACCTCATTAGACAACGCCATATGTTGGTAGGACTCCATTAGAGCTTTCGCTAGTCCTGAATGCTATCAGCAGTTGGATCCTCAGGAATGCAGTAGAGTCGGTTACCTCTCCCTTGAAACTCGTACTCTGTCCCGATCGCAAAGACGTAGTAGTGTTTTAGGTCCCCAAGTGCCCTTTTCTTCGCTGCGTTGACCGGACGACTGTAGTCACCCAACATACGCTAGATATAGGTCAGGGTGTTATTCGCAACGTCCCGATCACCACAAGGAAGACTCATACAATACACCCCGCAACACCGACTCGCCAAAGCATATTGAGAAACCCAAACGCCGCGGGTATTACCATCCACGGACTATCCACCGATCTCCCTGGCGGCAGCAAAACTGCGACCGACTTCCATCCATCGGCCTCGGAGATGGCGCCCCCGTTGAGAAGCGCCGTTCGGCAGAGCCCCCGCCAGTACGGTTGCAGATATACCTGATACTCTTCGTAGGATAGATTGCAGAGCATATATCGGAGGGCTGGGTCTTGATCGAAAACGCGACCGAGGAGGTTCGATGCCGGGTCGAGGTAGTCTAAAAGTATCAGCATTGCCAGTAAGAAGCAAATGAGGATCCTAACCCCAGAAGCCCACGGTTATAGGAGGTGACGACATGAGGATTGAAACTGGATGGACAGTAGGCGAATCGATTATTACGTAGATCGTTGATATGAATTACCGAGAGGCCCTGTCGTTGAACCCATATTGGGATATCTCTACCACGGTTCAACCTCTGGGTTATTTTGCTGCGGAAACAGCGACCATGCCCTATACGCATCGCCAGTTAGCAACGCTTGGACGTGGTACGACATTGGGTGCCTTGTATTGTGTCTATAGCTCCTCGTCAATACTCGCGTGTCTCCGTCCTGGCAGGACTGGGAGGCATATGACTTCGCGTATAGAATTGCCTGTGTGTATGAAAGATACTAAGGGTACGCACAGCTTCGAGCTAGTGCTAAGGGGGCTTGTTACCGTCCTGGGTCGATTATAAAGTCAGTGTAATGGACAGAACAGCAGCCGGTTGGGAGAATCCGATGCCTTGTGTGATATCATGCGAACATCGATTAGCTTCTGAGACGGGAGTGCCATTCTAGTTGATATCGGGATTCCGATCTCAGTACACATGTCGATGTCTGATATAACAATCGCTTTCAAGACCATCAGCAAAGCAAGTGCATTTGCAGCGATACAGCGGAGTACTCGGATAGCCAGAGGAAAGGGCTTGACGAGGCAATGACTGCAACTCTCGTCCATGCTAGCAGCAGGCCTTGGGTCATCAGACACTTTGTATTCACTGAAGCTGTCTAGACGCTTCCATGGACCCTACTTGTGAATGTCAAATGGCCTCCCATCCACCAACAAACACCTAGCAGTGAAGCGTTACTACACTGGGCCACTGGGGCACCAATGAGCGGTCGATATGAACAACACTTTGGTGAAGAGACCGTTCACATTCAAAGTTTTATCTGCTAGGTATATAAACACAATCCAAGGCTGCCATGGCCTTTCTCTGCATCCTTCTTCTTCCCTCGCACCCATTGCCCTTGTCTGCTAAGCTTCATTCCTCTAATCCTCCTTGATGGATGCCACCAAAGAGTCGAGGCTGCTGCGCCTCCCCACGGAGATGCTCATCGCTATCCTTGACTATCTAGAGTCCAATTCCCTTGCGCTGTCTTGTTGCTCCCGTACCTGTCGCTTCCTTCACAAGATCACCGCCCCCATCCTCCACCGTGTAGTCGTGCTCCATAGCAGGAAAAAGGAGACCTACGAAGCCGCATTTACACTCCTCCCCCAGGTCGCAAAGTATGTCAAGGACCTTACAATTCACCATCACGTCGTGCAGGTTACATCAGTGTTTAATGACCATCCTTTCCTTCACCCTGCAGCCTACCCCCCAGGCCTGGAGCAGGACAGAATGGAGCACAATCTCCGCATTCACAACTCTCCCCAACGCAAGGCAGGATACTTTCCTCTCTTTGCAGACTTTGCTCCGGTCATCACCCATTTGACTCAACTTCGAAGCCTTACGATCAAAGGATGTGGGTATGCCAGTCCCTCAGAGTTTAGGCCCCCCACTTCATCCCGTTTTGCGCAGTTCCAGGAGAAGTTTAAGCTGTTCGACACCCTTTTCGTGCGGGCCATCACCGGGGCCGTCCTCACCAAACTGCACACCTGTACGCATCCGGGCAGACACCTTCATGAGAACACCAAGCTGACTTGTCTTGGTTAGTGGAACTTAACTTTACTGACCAGGGAATGTGGTATTGCGAGATCGAGTCCTTTATGTACCATCCGCGGCTCAAGAAGCTGTCCATCCTTGGTGGTTCAATCTACCACTTCAGGTTCCTCTCACTGCCCCTGCGCAGCACCCCACTGGAGGAACTCACCCTGTTATGCTGCGACGTCAGCGCAACGAGCATGAAAAAAAATCCTCGCCGTCCCCAAGGCTCTTCGTCGATTGACTTTCAAAGGAGCTCCCCGGGAGCAATACCCAGAGCACCTAGATGTGTCACACGAGCTCTACCTCAACGCGTTCAAACAGCACAAAGACACCCTAGAGACATTAAATATTGACTTCGCGCCCGCTGTCAATCAGCCAATTCAATCTGAGCGGCTTCCCTTGAACCTGCGGTCGTTCTCGGCACTAAAATATCTTAAGATTCAAGCTAAAACGCTCTATGGAGACCTCCTTTTCAATCTTCCGCTGAACGAGCCCCACCTCCCACCAAGCCTGCAGCACATTACCTTCTGGTGGAGGGACCGGCCGTTGTCATCCTTGATCCAGCAAATGTGTGTTCAAGACCTAGACCGTTGGGTTTCTAGCGGCGCCTTGCCTAGTCTAGCTTCTGTCATATTCAGGAGTTCGGTACGTATCCGGGGATGGGATACGAGGCTGAATGACAGGGTTTTGGTGGAATGGCGAAAGCTTCGAGCTGGAGGAAGGTTTCCGCTGGATTGCTGGTGCTGCAACTACTCGGTAGGTCCCAGCCATTTCCTTCACGATGCTACGTTGTATCCGGGCTAAACTATAGTTATCAGGTCCAGTAAAGACTTATCGTTGATTATGCCGTGGGATATGGAGAGTATGCTCGACGAGTATACTTTCGACAAGTTTACTTGTGAGACCTTTTATGTTTATGATTAGATGTGGGTATAACAACTGTACTTTCAACAAGTACGCCTTAGGCGAGAAAGAAATTGTGAGGCTGATCAGTTGAGCTGGCGATGGTGTATCTAGATTGATAGAACTGGACGATTTTAGAATATGGTCCATTAGCAGACTATCTGGCGGAGAATTACAATACAACGGAAGAAGAACTTAGCTATGAGAGTTTAAGTAATACTCATTTATACACCCTAGACCAGTATTATGGTCTGTTAGAGCTAAAAGCTGGATGGATATGGTAAATAACGGTTGTCTTCCTTCACTAATATCTGCAGCTCTGTTCTCAGCCAGCATTGTGAGCCGAGAAATTACCTTGATATAAAAGCCACGCTCACTTTAAGAGTACTATTACTGCTAATAACAGTCAAGACAAGTGTGGTGGTCTTTGTAACACTTAGACTCATGGATTATTCCCTCAGGAGGGGAAGATTCTGCACATGGGCAGCAGACAAGGCGTATTATAAATGAAAATACATTCATCCCCATCACCAGCCAATGGGCGAAGTTTATAGGGCAGGTTCTTCTTCCTTCACTGTTCTGGTAACCTCTTATTTACCTACACATCAACACCTCCATATATCGCGATGGCACGCCTTTGTCAACCCTCCAACAGCCTGCTGCCCTCGACATTCTCCTCGGTCCGTGATTGAGCCCTCTGATTGTCCATCATGCTTTCCCGCGGCGTCTCGCAATATCTCAGCGGACTCTCTAGACTCCAACCTACGATTCTCTCACGGATCCTCAACCTCCCTTGCGATTTGCTGTACAATATACTTTCAAGCCTTGACTCCAACACTCTTACACGCGTACTCCGAGTCTGTCGCCAGCTTAAGTCAGTGGCTGCTCCAATCCTGTACCAGATTGTGATGATCAAGTCCAACAAGGCGTCATCCTTTGTGCTGTCTTTGAAAAACAACCCGCATCTGCGAGGCTGCGTGCACGCTCTGACAGTGCATGATCATCACACTGTTGACACTATCGATGCTGAGATCCTCGCGCCAGCGATTGCCCGTCTACAAAACCTTCGTCACTTGGTTATCAAGGGATGTTATACCGATTTCGACCAGGTGAGCTCTATGAGCGTGCTGGCGCATAGTAGACTGTTTATCCCAACGCTTCAGTCCCCGTTTTTAACAAACCTCGAGTCTTGTAGGTCATTTCCAGGTAGCGTTATTGAACAGTAGACTAATGCCATTGTCTGCTAGGCGCCCTCAGTCTAAGCCAAAGCGAGCCCTGGGACATCGCAGGCCGCGAGTGCATCTTTGCCCACCCCAGCCTCAAGAAACTCGCCATCGTCGGCGCTACAATGAGCGACTATTACTCCTTCACTGAACTCATCAGGTACACCACACCCCTTGAAGATCTATCCCTCGTCTGCTGTGACCTAAGCCCAAATACCCTGCGGAAAATCCTCTCCGTCCCTCGCAACCTCAGCCGCTTCAGCATGATGGGGCCCCGTCAGTTAGGTCGCCCAGAGTACACAGTCACACGGCATGACCTCTACATCGAGGCAATGCACGTCCAGGTCCATGCCCTGACTGCGTTGCGGGTTGGCCTCTGGTATCATCGGTACGACAGTCCGCCCACTATAAACCTCCACCCCTTCGTCGCCTTGCAGGACCTCACGATCTCGCCGATAGCCGTCCCGACTGTCGATGGTGAATGCCACGCTCTCACCCAGTTTTCTGAAAACCTGTTTCCGAGGAGTTTGAGATTTTTGACTATATTCCATGTGAATTATCGCACATTTCACCTTGTTGAGGAGATGCTTAAGCATTCGCTCAGCGCTGTGTATCGCAGCGGTGCGTTGCCAAATTTGCTTGGTGTGACCTTTGCGACGCCGCCGCTCCTCCCGCCTGAGCCTAGTATGTATGATCTTCCGGATGGCTGGGATGGGTTGTTTCTAGGTCAGGTTGAGGTTCGACGTGTGCTTATTCCGTTAATGAGGAACTTTCCGCTGGCCTGTGATTGTTGTGAGTATACCTTGGGGAGGTTTGTTATTGTTGGATAGGGTTTCTATGTTTGATCTTGTGAGCTGGGGAGAATTGGAATGTATGCCGTCTTTGATGATGGAACTGTATTGTATCTAAGGTAGGGTTGATGCTCAGAACTATGATCACGAAGCATTACAATATCTCCCGTAGTAGACCTACTTACTACCTTGTACCTATCGCAGACTTAGCTAAGGCCCGCATTCAAACAACAGAAACCTCAGCTCCCTTATTACCCTCCCGATCCTTAGGCACGCGATATAGATTATCATCATCATCATCGCTCTTCCTCTCAACACCATCAATCACTCCCTCCCCCTCGACAATAAACGGTCCATCCTCATCTACTCCCTCAACAGGGAAGAAATAATTCAACACCCAGAACACTAGGAAGCTAATCGCCAACCCCACAAGGAAGGTGAGGTTGTACAGCCGTACCCAGCCGACCCAGCTGCCCGAGTCCCAGCTGTTGACATTTCCTGCTAGGCCGGCTGGTGTAGTATCTCGTTAGTTCATTCGTTCTCTGCTCAGGGTATACTTGATACATAGGGGTAGATGTAGAGCTGAGATAGAAATAAGGTATGACATACGAAGAAGAGGCCACATCCCCGCTGTGAACGCCACAAAGGCGCGCCAGTTTACCCCGTGCCGAAACCAGTAGATGCTGTTGCTATCGCCGCGGTAGAGGTCGCTGAGTTTGAGCCTGTATCGGCGGATGAGGTGGTAGTCTGCTAGCATTAGGCCGCTGTAAATACATGGGTTAGCAAGTCTCCTTATTTTAGCGTGCTCAGGACGTACGTCGCAGGTGCCATAAACACGCCGAAGCCGCTGAGGACGGACAGAAATTTGTCCGCCGTGGATAAGAGTTGCCATGGTCTGGAATGGTGTTAGCTAGGGTTTTGGGGGGGGGGGGGGGGTGGGGCGCGTATGTTAACGCGGGAGTGGTACTGGGTTGCGATTCCGATGACGGCCATCATGTACCCTCCTCGTCTGATGTTGATATACTTTGGCAATAGACCGGCGAGGTCCATGCCGCAGCTGACGCTGTTGAGCACAACGCTGATCTACGTTTTTGTTAATATCAGTCTATCACGGCATCGCCGAGGCAATGAACATGGGCGAGGACGTACCGAAAACTGCGACGCAACCAGCCCCAAGCTAGCAAAGAATACACCAGCCCTAACTCTCGGACTAGAGTGGTAGTGTTCCTGAATATCAGCCAAGAGGTAGATCGGATTCCATTGAATATCGCCGCCCATGATTTTATTACTTGCGCTGGTCACGATGATTCCAATCGTCGCCGTTATGCCAATCGTAACCGGGCACGCGACCAGCTGTGAGAGCGTAGGCGCGTATCGCCGTTTTGAGTAACGCACCCAGTCGGATTGACCCAAGGTGCCGGATCCCCATGATCCAAGGATCGCGGTGATGCCGAACATGAAGGCCCAGCCGGTGTTGGGCGCGGAGCCGGGTTCTTGGAAGAGGTTTCCTGGTCCGTTGGCTTGGGAGACAGCCCTGATGTCGTCAGTGATATTCTACAAGAGACAAGGGAGGAAGTGTACCAGATTAACATTCCGAAACACGACCCGCAGAATAGGATGAAGCAGATCAAGAACGGGAGTTGTAGCTTCTCAGGCCGTATTAGAACTGCCGGGATGAAGCCACACATCCAGATTATGAGTCCGATGAAGTCGTTTGTCTGTAGGTGGGAGCCCTCCGCAAAGTAGTTTTTCATATGCGCGAACCCTTTCTCGTTAGTATAACTATCTTCTCCCTCTTGGACTGGTAGGGGTCGTACCTGGAATGATAGCACCGATCATAACGCGCGTTGCTTGACCTCCCCAGAAAGCTTGCATGCCGAACCACATGCACGAGACGAAGGAGCGGAGGATGACGGGGACTATTTACCCATTAGCTATCAGAACGTAGGCTTGTGGATCGACGTACAGTATGATCCTCTCATGCCCCACGAGAACCGACTCGAGACAGTGAACCCAATATGATGGATTTCACCCATCCAGCCAGCAAACACAGCAAGCAACCCAGAAAGAAACCCGCCCAGAATCTAACATCATCAGTGCCCTGTCCCTATTTGTGCTCCTCGCGGGTGAAACGTACAACAGCTCCGATGGCCTGTTGCGGACTCAGTCCAAACGAGAGCAGCGTGCTCCCTGTCGACCAGGCCGAAATGCAAGACCCAGACACCGTCCAATATCCTTCATTCGGTCAGAGAAAAGCGAATGCGTCGGAGAGGGTACAGGACAGACCAAAATACGACCAGACTCCGTATGTCCGTCGCTCCGGTGGAATGGGGATCAAGTCCCGATTACACCAGGTTGTGTTCTCATATTCAGCATCTTCGTCCACGGGGCTAGGCAGGTCAGCGCAATTGCACAGGATAAGGTAGGTAACTTGCAGGAAACAAACCATTGAAGCCGCTGCTTAATCCCAGGCCACGACCAGGAAGGCATCGCGATCAACTACTTTAGCACTCCCAGTATGTAATGGCTAGAACAACGCGGTTAAGAAGACTGGGGAAGTGCATAAAGCGGGTATTTTAGAGCTTCTCCGCTTATCGTGACACATACATTCAAAGGGCGAGATCCCTGCTTGATTCCCCGTATCTGACGCGGTTATCACGGCCGCTGTTAAGCGATCCAGCTGGCCGATCTGTTCTCCGCATTTAATCTGCAATGAGTTAGGGGTGTACAGATAAGGCGAATTGGAGAACCGAGGCCACTATCAAGATCGGCGACTGGATCTAGTTAAGCGATGCTCGGAAAAGTTGGAGATGGGGGTGGAGATGGAGACATGAAGTAGATATGAGAGAACTTCTTCAATCCCTAGGTACCACACTCCTTCCCACAAACCAACTGCATCCTGCCAATATGACCACCAAAACCTTCCCCATCCTCAACGGCACTGGTGTCATCCCCGCCATCGGCCTCGGAACCTGGCAATCAAGCGAGAACGCCACGCGTGACGCCGTGAAATACGCCCTGCAGCATGGCTACAGACACATCGACACCGCGCTTAACTACGGAAATGAGAAGGAAGTCGGTGAGGGAATAAGAGCCTCTGGGGTGCCGAGGGACCAGATCTGGGTAACGACCAAACTGGATAACCATTGGCATCATCGGGTGCAGGAGGGCCTGGAGACTTCGCTGAGTGATCTGGGTCTAGAGTATTTGGATCTGTATCTGGTGCATTTTCCGTGCTCAACGGATCCAGACGATCGAGGGAAGTGTTTGCCTGATTGGGATTTTGTGAAGACTTGGTATGTTGATGGTCATTGACATTCCCGAAGCGATATACTCTAGGGTTCGGGGCTGAGTAGAGCAGGCAGGACATGCAGAAACTCCTGGAGACGGGTAAGGTGAGGAACATCGGCGTGTCGAACTTCCAGATCACGCATCTGGAGAAGCTTCTCGGTGATCCCTCGTGCAAGGTTGTTCCAGCTGTCAATCAGATTGAGGTGAGTCTGCCAATTCCATGAACCTAGACTCTTATATCGCTGACGACTCAGCTCCATCCTTACAATCCCTCGTGAGTACACGTGCCTATGTGCATACCATATCGATGGCCTAACAATACAGCCCCAAACTCCTCGCCTACTGCAATTCCAAAGGCATCCACTGCACTGCATACTCCTGCCTAGGCGGGCACAGCGACTCCCCTATAAACGGGCACACGAATCTGCTCAAGGATCCTGTTGTGCTGAAGATTGCGGAGATGAAGAAGAAGACGTCTGCTCAAGTCTTGTATGTCCACTCCCCTTTACTCCCCTTGATCCGAGTGACCAAACTCATCAGAATAGATTGATGTGGGGACTTCAGCGCGGTGTGAGCGTTATCCCTAAAAGCGTTACTCCAGCACGGATCGAGAATAACTTTGATCTGGATGGGTGGGATTTGACGGAGGGAGAGCTTTCCGAGATTAGTGGTATTAAGACGAGATCGAAGGTGGTGGGAGATGGGTGGATGCCCGTCCGGATTTTCCTTGGAGATGATGAGTAGGACAGTGGATTAGTGATATGCAATTTTATACTGTTGACAGTATGTCATCCTTGACTTGTTGGTAGCATCCAGTTCCCTTGAGTAAAAGCATCGGTGTAATTATGGACGGAGATGTTGGCTTCTGACAGCACATCTGGCTTACCATGCTTTGGGTACTTACTGCCCAGCAAGAAGAAGCAGTGTCCAATTTATATAGCAGATTTATGTAGCAGGATAGACATATATTTAATCCAATTTATATAGCAGGATGAACATATATCAAAACCAATCAGTACGTCGCATTCATCCGCATCGCAATATAATCACTACTCGTAATCGGCTCATACATCTTCGGCCGATCCGGCCCATGACAATTCGGCAAACACTCAATCAAACTATCCCTATCCGGGCTAATAAAGTACGGAATCGAGTACCGCGGTCTCGTCATGCGTCCCTTACTCTTGCCCTCGACTTCAACATCCACAAGCGGAGGCGCACGCACCCGGTGCATCGTCGATTTGAGCTCGTGGTTACTCCACCTCATCAGCAGGTCGCCGATGTTCACAACAGCTGTTCCAGGGATGTAGGGTGCGGCGTTGAATTTGTCTTTCTCGTGGATGTCTTCGACTTCTAAGCCGCCGACTTCGTCTTGGAAGAGGATTGTCATTGTGGCGAAGTCGGTGTGGGCTGCGATTCTTTCGGCTTTGCCGGCTCGTAACAGTTCTTCTTCAACGGGTGGGTAGTGCAGAAGACGGCACTGGTTTGTGCGTTTGGTGTGATAGTTTAGAAAGAATCCCTCGTCCAATCCCATGCCTATCGCAATGAGTCGCAGCATGAGCGTCTCAACGTTAGAGCAGGTCGTGAAGAATTTCGCGAAGAAGCTTCTAAATCCCGGGAGCGATTCCTCAGGGATCCAGATATTGCGCATCCGCTCGTCTGTCTCGTTGCCTAGTTCGAAGGATTCTTTCACGTCAGGGACCTTGCGTCGCTCGGAGATCCCGTCAGAGTCAAAGACCATCTGTACGACTTTTTCTCGCCCGATTCCGCTGTAGCCTCGGTGGTACCAGCCCTCTGGGGGATGCGGGGCTTTGTTTTTCTCGGATTGGGGAAGGGCAAAGAATTTGGAGCTCTATCAGTACATGTTAGCCAGTCAAGTTTTAGCTGTTTAAGCGAAAGTGTCATACCCATCCAAACGCCTCATCGACGAGGTTCTGAGGTACGCCGTGGTTTTTTATATATGCGAAGCCGACATACTTGAAAGCTTGGTACACTTCGTGAGCGACTTTCGCGAGTTCTTCGGGGCCTCCGGTGCGCGCGGGCTCCAGGTCAATGATGGGGATGCTTGATGTTGTTGTGACCATTGTGTCTGCGAACTGGCTGTACGTCAATGTCGTCGCTGGTGGTGTCAGCCTGTCGGATAGAGGGGTCTTTATGTCGGCGCAGCTAACGGTAAGTTGGCACGCCCTCGAGCTGTCAACGTTTGGAGAATCCTTGATATGCGCCTGGGATGCTATTGGCTTGGTATGGCATGATGTGGAGTAGAATGAGGGGATGCGGCAGATACCAGGACAGGTCGGTTAAGGAAGTTATGGGGGCGGCTGGCCGATCGTGATCGGGGAACTTTGTCGGGGAAATACGACCCCGCTTGATATCGAGCGTGATGCCTCCAACTGATATAATGACATCGCCGGCAGAGTGTGAGATGGTAACACGGACAGAGATGAGCAAAGACAAGATGGGCAGTCTGTCAGACCATAGGTATCGCATCGGTGTTGATGTCGGTGGTATGTCGCTGTTGCCAGCAGGCCAACCGAGACTGCAGCTAATGTACGTTTGATGCAGGCACAAACACTGATGCGGTGATCATTGCGCTCGATTCAATGAGTATTATCGCGTCGCACAAATCACCTACAACCCCCGACGTGACAACTGGTATTACCAATGCGGTCCGAACGGTCATCGAGGCCGCCGGCGTCTCCCTCTCCTCGATCGGATGCGTCATCGTCGGTACCACACACTTCGTCAATGCAGTCGTGCAGCGTTCGCCATCTCTTCGTAAAGTCGCGGTGATACGACTCTGTGGTGGACCGGAAGAGGGCTTTGGTCGCGGGATTCCCCCTTTCATTGACTTTCCACTCGATCTCCGGTCATGTATCGAATCCTCGCGACAGTACTGTCATGGAGGCTATCAAATCTCTGGAGACGAAATCAGCGCCGTCGATGAAGATGAGATCCGCCGTCTAGCCATCGAGCTGGTTGCGGAGGGAACCGAGAACGTTGTCATCTCTGGCATGTATGCACCGCTCAATCACGCCCAGGAAGTCGCCGTCCGAGATATCCTCGTTCAGACAATGCAGTCGACCAGCAAACCACCCTTCAAGCCACGGATGACGCTTTCCCATGAAGTCTCGGGTCTTGGATTCCTAGCACGTGAAAATGCCGCCATCCTGAATGCAACCCTCCGGCCCCTTGCCGAGAAGACGATATACGGGTTTAAGAAAGCCATGCAGGATATTTTCCAAGGAAGTCCGTATACACTATACCTCACGCAAAATGACGGTAGCATCCTCAGCGTCGAAGAGGCTGTCGATAAACCGATCCGGACGTTTAACTCGGGTCCGACGAATTCCATTCGCGGCGGGGAGTTTCTGTGGCGCGCTGCTGGGAAGGCAAGTGGGCAGGAACAGGAGATTCGGACAGAGCCACTGGTTGTTATTGATATTGGAGGCACAACGTCGGACAGTGGATTGTTGCTACCCAATGGCCTTCCCCAAATGAGTTCCATCACGGGTTTAGTTGGTGGTGTTCGGACGAACTTTGCGCTTCCGGCGGTGGAAAGTATTGGGTTGGGTGGAGGGAGCATCATTCGAGAGGCCGGTGATGAACTTACCGTCGGCCCTGATAGTGTTGCTTTGGAGCTGCTGCAGAAGGCAAGGCTTTTTGGAGGGGGGTATCTGACATCGACAGATATCGTGGCGGCGTCGGGTATTCAAGCACCGAGTGAACTGAATCCCTTCCGGGGAATGGGGGATGCATCTCGACTGGCAGACGTCACTCCAGAAATGGTGTCTCGAGTACGCGAAGTCATGAGAAAGATGATTGCGGCTCTAGTGGACAGGACGAAGACGCAGAAAGGAGATGTGGATGTTTTAATTGTTGGTGGGGGTGCAGCAATCATCAAAACGGACGAACCTCTCACAGGCGTCCGCAGCTTACGAACAGTGAAAGGAGCAGAGGTTGCAAATGCCGTAGGGGCAGCCATCTCACGAGTCTCAGGCGTCATTGATACCATCGTTGATACATCGAATCAAACCGTCAAGGAGGCGCAGGAAGCCGTCTCGCAGCTAGCAGTAGAGAAGGCCGTCAGCAATGGGGCAAAGCCAAATACGGTTCAGATTGCTGAAGTGACTATGCTTCCGATTCAGTATGTTGACGCAAAGGCTCGAATTGTTGTGCGTGCAGTTGGAGAGTTGGCGGCTGGTGCTCAGGGAATGGCGACGGAGATATTAGACTCGTTCGTAGAGGATGAGCCATCACAGAGAGAAGATGGGACTACATACTCTAACCCCGAAAATACCGCCGACAAAGCCGTCGACATTCATGCCTATCGCCCGGTCATACAAGACCGCCAATGGATCATCTCGCCCACTGACCTCGACTTCATCGCTCAGGGCTGCAAAGTCCTCGGCTGCGGCGGCGGCGGCGACCCATACCAGGAATACCTCAAAGTCAGTTCTATCGTCCGAAACCATCCCGGTACCGTCAAAGTTGTCTCGCCTACCTATCTGCCTGACAAGGCCCTAGTCGGCTGGACAGGGTGCATGGGCAGTCCCGAAGTGAGCATGGAGCGTCTCGAGAACGACGAATGTCTCAAAGCGCATGAGGAGCTCATCCGAGCAACTGGTCTTCCAGCTGTGTCGGGATTCGTGGCTCTGGAAATTGGTGGAGGAAATGGTGTTGTGAACCTGGGTGTTGCGGCGAGGTTAGGAGTACCCTGTGTCGACGCCGATTACATGGGTCGTGCGTATCCCACGGCCTGGCAGGTTGCGCCGAATGTTTACGGCACGCCCCGTGGTGAAGCTCTGGTCCCCATGACGATTGCCAGTGGTGACGGTTCTGTTGTTACAATGACCGCCTCACGAACAGACAAGCTAGTTGATAAGATTCTGCGCGCCTCCTGTGTGGAAATGGGTTGTCGTGCAGGAAGTGCCGGACCACCCAAGACATCCAGAAGCGTCCGTGAACAGGCGATCACAAATACAGTCTCTCTCGCATGGTGGATCGGACGGGCAATCGCCCTGGAGAAGAACATCGGTGACAGAGCGAAGCGGATAATTGACGAGGTTGGTGGCCAGGAGAGCGCAGCGATCCTTGGCGAGGGTAAGATCACGAGTGTTGAACGGGTTCTCAAGACCGGCCATACCTATGGCGTGTTAGAGGTAGACGGAAAGCTAAATGACGGCACAAAAGCTGTGCTTAAAGTACCGTTTAAGAACGAGAATGCCTTCGTCGAGGCACTTCTGCCGAGTGGCGAGTCCAGGATACTAGCCTCAGTGCCAGATCTCATTGCGGTTCTTGATGCAGAAACAGGTGCTGGCTTGGGCACACCAGAGTACAAATACGGCTTAAAGGTGATGATTATTGCGATTGCTGCGTCTCCGCGATGGACCGACACGCCGAGAGGCATGGCCCTAGGAGGTCCAGGGTCAATGGGATTCGAGAGAGTTGAATACGTGCCCATTGGGAAATATAGCAAGCCACGAAGCGTGATTGACGCGTTCGCCGTGTAAATACTCGAAAAATATATAGAAGTCCATTCGGGTAGAGTTCAATAAGATAGAGATCGGGGTATGTCTATGAATTATGTTGCTGTATGAGAGTTTTAACAAGCCAGGGTATCAGGCAATTCCCTGCGTTCCGCCCATCCCATTCCTCATGATTCGCGCTGCATGCAGGAAAAAGGAATCAATACGGAGGGCAACGGGTCGTAACAGTGCGAGGGAAGCATCGTCATCCGCCCATTCCCGCAGCCGCTGAAGTGATTCATGAAAGCTTCCAAGAAGCTCAAAGGCAGCATGGACTTGCTCCGGGCTTGGGGCCAGCAGAAACAGGTAAATCAGGAAATTTCCACAGAGGGTCAGTTGAGACCGGGGATCTACGAGCTGGTTAGCATGATCAGACTTCCTCAGCAGTGGCTAGCAAGGAAACGTACGACCGCCCCAGAAAGCATGCAGACACGCTCGGGTAATCCTACCCATGAAGAGAGTGAAGTTGCGGAACTCACAAACGGCCGAATCAAAATACCGGCAGAGGGATGAGTTTGGGTCAGACTTGGCAGACATGCGGGCAGGACTCATCAGCGCACGGAAGAGAAGTGCCTGAACCGCGAAATATGCCAAATGCAAGGGTGCTTAGTATGTCGGTAAGTTTCCGTATTTTTTCCATATATCCAGGTCATTGTAAACATACCATTGTTGCGAAAAACAGTGGACTCTCCCTTGTATGCCATAGTGACGCAGTTCGGAACCATCGATGACCAAGTCTCGAGCTCCCGCCGTATACTGAGAAGGCTGGCCTCCCTGAGCTGCGGTTGGGCGATAGTCTGTAGGTAACTAGAATCAAGGCTACAAGGGTTAGTATGAAGCGCGACAGTAGCTGAGCAAGACTTACTAGTATGAGTCAATCAGCTCGTGTAAAATCCGGCTGAGTTTGACCATCTCCAAGAATCGAGCGCTCGTGGATATATCAACAACGCGGCTGGAAATGTCTACCATATCCTGAAAATCGACTGGAACGTCTTCGTCGAAGGCCATGTCTTCTATCTCTGGCGGCGTCGTGGTGAAGGAACCTGGGTATACTAGTGGAGGGTTGCCGTGACACACGGAAGACCAAATATCACTCACGTACGTCGCCCACCACAATTTCTTCCGTAGCTTCTTCTCTCCCGGGACAAGGTGCCATGTAGATGACTCTCGGTGGAGACCGATCATCTGCGCGCAGGCGACTATACGGGAAGTGAAGATCCATGTTCGCGGTGTTTCAATTGTCGCATTGTCTGCAGGCCGTTCGTACAGCAGGAGCAGGCAGGCTTGGATTCCCCATATATTTGGAGCATGAAGCTCGCGCTGCAGGGATGACTGGGCAGTTTCGAAGAGGTCATGCAGGTCGAATCCCAAAGTACCGTCAACTTCTAGGTCATGCTGCCAAAAGGTCGAGCCGAGTCCGTACACAGCGCCGCGCAGCGATGTGGGGATTTGCAGCTTGTCTTCTGCGTATGCCTTGAGGAATCGCACTTTGGAAACCACGCAATAGACCGGATGAACGTGCTTGAAGAACAATCGGACCAGTGTTGCGGCGTGCGGGGATACCATGGCTTCAATTTTGTCGGATATCCTGTGCTTCGCCAGATCGTCAGCCGGTTGAAACTCGTCCATCAATAGGTTGAAGTGTATAGGAAACGCGGTCGCGTCCAGGTCGCCAGCGCTCGCCTGGATGACGTCGGCACTGATGCCATCTTTCTCGTTCGTAATGACGGAGCGAAATGAGGCCAGTAAGTCTGTATCTTGTTCACCAGCAAGGCCTAGGGAGTGCGCAGTCCGATTTTCGTTGTCTTCAAGGGTGTCAACTGTGGGCCCATTATCGCCAATGTATGTTGCCGGAGAGGTCTGCGAAGCTGGCTCGGTCCGATTGCTAGGGGAGGCTATATCCGTGATCAGCGGTTCGGGGAACGGAGAATCAGATTCTATCCCGGGCGATATAAGCGACGGGATGCTGGTGAAGCTCGTGTCCACGACTGTGCCGTCTGTTGTATCGTGGTCGGATTCTGCGATTTCTTGCGATCTCTGGCGCGATGGTCCTGTGGAATCGCCATCGGTCGACTTGCACACCTGGCGTTTTGATCGACAGAACCGGCCTAGAAAATTAATTGACGGTCATAGGGGGGGAGAGAGTCAAACACACATGGAGGGGCAGTCTCGATGATACAGGCGGTCTTGCGGCGACGGCACGCGTCACAGGGGGGATTCTTGCGGCTTCGCCATTGTCGGGCAGCGCCAAAGTTGGTCTTTATTTTGAAGCTACGTCGTCTCTGAGGGGTAGAATGTTCCATGCCCGGGGAATGGCTCAGCCATCACCATCCTATAGAGTAGAGGTTGAGAAATGAGGGGAAGGTGTCACAAGAGTCCATCATCAACTGTCGGAGAGAGGAGCGTGACACTAACTCCGATAAGATAACACCTTATCTTCTCTACTCCTGAATCCTAAGGCACCAACTCTTCGTCCCTCCACGATCCCAGTCTCATTCAATAATCATCCAATAATAGACCGTTGACCATTTTAATCGACATTCAGATTGGACATGGTTGAGTTTGCAACAACACTAATTGTAGATATAGTCTGTGCGGTTCAGGGAGTTAGTTCGGTTAGTTGGCAACGGCTCCTTAAAAATATATATTTTGACAACCACCAGATCTCGGGATTTACAAGTTTATTTCCCACGAAGCTTAGTTAATGTCCAGTGGAGAGTTAAGGAGACCCCTGGCCAGAGAAGCCACGCAGGGGATTGTAGTTCGACGTCTTCTCGCGATGCTGAAAGCATCTCATTGTCACTGAATCCCAAGGTAACTGTTGCATTGGATTTATGGATTTATGAATTTATGTAGTGCATTAAGGCGGAATAAAGTTATGGATAACTTTCCTATTTCCGGGGTTTAGAACATCAGGGTTTTTGCTCCGAGCTGGAACCAGGGGCAAGAACAAGGGAAGTGAACCCTTCAAACTAACCCGGGTTGCAGTACTACTGTTACTGCGGTGCCTGACAATAATTACTGTCTGGCTTCCGTCTTCCCAGATCTTCCCAGTGAGGAGACGAAGACAGACGAGTCATGTGACAGATAATGTTGACTAATCCGATGGAGATGGCATGACGTCTGCCGGTACTGCCGGTACTGGCGAGTACTGGGGAGTGATGCCCAGCGGTGAGCCCTAAAGTACGAAAGAACGGAGTCCGGGCAAAAGGGAGGTGGCGAACTCACTGTCCATGCTAGCAGTCGCCGGAATTAGAAGCGTAAATATTAGACCAGGTCAGGAGTCGAGGACGGAGCACCCTGCCGTCATCGTAGTGAAGTGGCCGAGGGACAACGCACTCTGATGCCCAAGGTGAGGTGTACCTGCAGCGTTCCTGCAGTCGTTCGTAACCTCCAAAGGCTGTCCTCCAACTTGGAATACTAATGGCGCCGCGTTCCGGAATCTTGTTGCACTGGTTGTGGCCGTACCACAGTTTGACAGATCTGGTTAAGCACGCACTAGGGAAAGCCTGGCAGACAACCGTGGAAATGGCGTCTTGGATGAGTAGAATCTATCTTTAGTTCGTCGACAACGCGGCCGTCTCCACCCCTGCAAGTCTAGACTTTTCCCTCAAAGTCCCTCGCTTTCCACCTTTCAGCGGCCTTCAAAAGCACCTCACCTTCACTCGTCTGCTTGCACTCCCTCACTCTGCAAGACATTCACTCCTTCACCTTGATACTTTCCTTTCATTTCTTACCTACACTCGCTAAAATGTTCACCAAAACCCAGCTTCTCGCTCTCGCTCTTTCCATTGCCTCCACCGAGGCGGCCTCCAAGGGCTTTAACTATGGTGCTAACAAGCCTGATGGCAGCCTGAAGGTCCAGGCTGACTACCAGGCCGAGTTCCAAACCGCAAAGAACCTCGAGGGCACCACCGGCTTCAACAGTGCCCGTCTGTACACCATGATCGTAAGTCTCCAGTGCTCTGCTTAATGACAAGGATCTATATGTCTGACTTCTCTTGCAGCAAGGTACCGGCAACTCCCCCATCTCCGCCATCCCCGCCGCTATCGCCGAGGAAACCACCCTCCTGCTTGGTCTCTGGGCCTCCGGTGGCAACATGGACAACGAGATTGCTGCTCTGAAGGCGGCCATTGAGCAGTACGGCGAGGACTTTACAAAGCTCGTCGTCGGTATCTCTGTCGGCAGCGAGGATCTCTACCGCAACTCGGAGATTGGTGTCCAGGCCCATGCCGGTATCGGTATCGAGCCCGAGGAGCTTGTCTCCTACATCAGCCAGGTCCGTGATACCATCGCCGGCACCAGCCTGAGCGGTGCCCCCATCGGTCACGTCGACACCTGGAACTCCTGGACCAACGCCTCCAACGCCGCCGTCATCGAGTCGGTCGACTGGCTCGGCTTCGACGGCTACCCTTACTTCCAAAACACCATGGACAACTCCATCGACGACGCCAAGAACCTCTTCGACGAGTCCGTCGACAAGACCAAGGCCGTCGCCAACGGCAAGCCCGTCTGGATCACCGAGGCTGGCTGGCCCGTCAGCGGCGACAAGCAGAACCTTGCTGTTGCTTCGATTGAGAACGCAAAGAAGTTCTGGGACGAAGTTGGCTGCCCTCTGTTCGACAACGTCAACACCTGGTGGTACATCCTCCAGGACGCCGCTGGTGCCTCCACCCCGAACCCCAGCTTCGGACTCGTCGGCAACACCCTCAGCACCAAGCCTCTATATGACCTGAGCTGCTCCGCTTCGACCTCTTCTACCTCGCGTGATGCCACCACCTCCACCTCTGCCTCTTCCTCTTCCTCTGCCACTGGCTCTGGCTCTGGCTCTGGCTCTGGCTCTGGCCCCGCTTCGGGCACTAGCTCTCCCTCCGAGACCACTGGCGCTCCTGGTGAGTCCACCGGTTTCGCATCGTCCACCAGGCCCGCCACTCCCAGCTCCAGCTCTGGCTCTGGCCTCGGTGCCGGTGGCTCCCTCGGATCGTCCGGTTCCTTCACTGGCGGCCACTTCGGCTCCTCCAGCAGCGTGATTATCTCCCCATCTGGCTCTGCGACTGCTGCTCCCTCCCAGAGCGCTGGTGCTGGTTCCGGTTCCGGCTCTGGCTCTGGCACTGGCGTTGGCGCTGGCTCTGGCTCTGGCTCTGGCACTGGAACCTCCGACCAGTCCACCAGCAGCACCACTCCCAACGGCTCCGAATTCACCAGTGCTGGTAACGGTCTGTCCGGATCGATCTTCAGCGCGGCTATCCTCGTCGCTGCTCTCGCAGTTGCTCTCTAAGTTAGATCATCAGGACTGGCGCTTGGTATAAATAGGGGTGTATTGTATTTTATTTAAACAAATCCTTACTTTCGTTTCTGTATTCAATTTATCTTTTGTTGTGCTCGGTAGAAAAGTTACCTAGTCTTCACATTGGAATATAATCAAAAGAATTGTCTTTATTGGAAGTGCTCGGTGACAATCCCCCGCCGGAGATTTCCCCTTTCCCCTCCCACCAATACATAATGATGCCATTTGATTTGCGTCTCGCTTCCTCCCGACTGTACCACTCGCTGTCCCCAATATATACTTCAGTGCTCGCTATGCTTTACACCGAGGAAAGCGCGGAATCGGGGAATTCGGAGATGCACCCTTGTGCAATATGATGTGATCGGACATGGCTACTAGGAGGAGTTACTGCGGGGGACGGAACGTATGACGGGATTCATCATTTAGAATCAGTTTCATCTTTGGACTTGGAGTGGTCTGATGGATATAAAAGGGATGATTGTTTCTTAGTTTTTACAGGAGGTTGGTTAGGGCTTTAGTTGGCGACTGTCGTCTTTTATTTTGTATTTTTTATTTTTTTGTTCTGACTGGATAGGATAGGCACCAACCGGTACTTGTCTGGAATGATTATAAGCTTGCCCAGCTCTCGCAGGGTGGGTTCACGATTGCGAAGCGGACGAAGCCCGGCCAGGGGGTGGATTCATGTCCCTGGGGAAAAACGATCTGGCGGCCTGACGTACCTTGGGGGAGCGACAAAGGGTGGTCTGGCGGTTGGATTGTAGACTCTCTGGAAGAGACATCCCTCTGGAGTGGAGATTGCAAATGCAGACAGTGACGCAGGTCAGATTGCGATCTGGTTGTATAGTCCTGAGACCGAGCCGTTGGATCTGCGCCCGTTTCATGATGGGATGGGCGAGGATGCCTATGAGAAGCAGACAGATGCATTGGAGATCACGTATGAGGACTACGGGCCTGGCTTCAACTCGCCTTATGCGATTGCACGCATGAACGAGATTTATCTCTATGCATTCGACCACACACCGGAGAGCGACCACCTGGCGACACTGAGCAAGCAAGCACACAAACGATCCACCGGTTCTGGTCGCAGAGCCGTCCTACATCCGTCAGACGAAAGCCCTAGGCGCATACTGGAATCTGCCCGACACCTCGAATGAAAAGGCAGCAACAATCGAAGACCGCTTCGACTTCCTGGTCGGTTACTGCGAAGGCCAGGTCGAGTCCCGCCGCTGGTACGGCTTCCTCGACTACGGCAACTACATGCACACCTACGATGCATATCTGGCGATACGATGTCGGCGGGTACGCATGGGACAACTCCGAGCTGTCCCCCGATCTCTTCTTGTGGCAGCAGTTCCTCCGCACCGGCCGCGCAGATGTGTATCGTCTCGCTGAGGCATTGACTCGGCACACGGGTGAGGTCGATAACTATCATATTGGCGATTGGAAGGGCCTCGGAACTCGCCATGGAGTGCAGCACTGGGCCAACAGCGCCAAGCAGGTCCGCATCACGCAGCCTTGGTATTAGAGATACTTCTACTACCTGTCTGGCGGCGACGAGCGTGTTGGTGAGTTACTCGAAGGTGCACTTGATACGGACAAGACGTACGACGTCCTTGATCCAAACCGTGAGGTCCGCACGGATGGCTGGACACCGATTCCAGGCCAACCGGCTACCATCTCCCTGGGGACCGACTGGACCGACCTGGCTGGCGGTTGGTTGATCGAATGGGAACGTCTTGATCCTCGCTGGCAGGAGGCAAGATACAAATTAACCCAAACGTCCCGTGGCATCACCAACCTGACCAACGGCTTCGTTACTGGCTCTGGCCTATACTCCACCACCTGCAGACCCTATCAGCAAAGGCCTCGTCGCAGTGTCCCACCTCAACGCCGTCTTCGGCCTACCAGAGGTTGTATCCGAACTGCTCGAGCACCGGGGCAGCGACGCCCCGGACCGCTTCAAGGACAACTGGATAGAGTACTGCTACTACTACTCTGCGTCAGCCGAGGAACAGAAAGCCCGGTACAGCGAGAGCTTTGGAAAGTTGAACTTGATCCAGGGTCACTCGCGGTTAACTGCATACTGGGCGAATGATCAGCACCATAAATCCGTGGCCGAGCGGGCCTGGGATGAGTTCTACAATAGTAAGGACGGACGGCTTCACATCGGATGAGACCTGGGCGAGTGAGGTGGTTAATGGGAGTGCGGTGTTGACTCCGGTCAAGGAGTCGACCTTTATTGGTACGAATGAGTTTGCGCAGTATGGACTCACTGTTATCCAGAATTTGGCCCTGGTTGGGAAGGCCCTGGAGGGTTCGCCGTACCCGTAGAGCGCCTTGCTTATCGTTGTACTTTAATAGTTCAATTAAATATCTGATTGTGCTGTTTATTAATAATGATGATGATTAGGTATCTAATATGAATCTAGTACTCTTAGCTCAATGACCGTCGTAACTCGAGGCACTGGAGAAAATATTGAATAGGTCAAGCTGTGTAGGACTGGTCTCAAATCAAATCGTCTATACTAATGTCTATCGAGTTCTAGACTTTTGCGATCATTCTGTCTCAATGAGAGTACCCTCCCTTGACACGGCGGTTGTTAGGATTGATGCTGAATCCTCGCTCAAGGGGGTAAGAGCAGTTGAGTCGAATCACACCTGAAGGAGGATGAGCCCTCTTCTCTGTGCCGACGCGTCCAGCCCAGCTGTTGCCGCAGATTTGGAGTTCAGAATCAGTCAACTCCAGATCATCACGGGAAAGACGACTGTTGCTGGATGCCCTGGAAATCCCAAAAAGTGACCGCGCTCATGAAGGTACCCGAGGAATAGGGTTATCTTTCCGACGACGGTGCCTTGTTTAGTGAGCTTCTGGGCTGCCTTGAAAGCAGCGCCATCAGCTGTCGCTTTAAGTTGAAGTAGTTGAAAAAGCCGATATACCAGGATGATCTATTCTGTCTCCGGCTTGGAAATCATCTCACGGATCTTGTCACACAGGTCCTGCATCTTATATGGCTTGTGCACAATCCCGTCCATCCCCGCATCGAGCATTTCTGCCTGCTGGCTTTGTCTGACATTGGCAGTCACTCCAAGGATAGGAATGTACGTGCCGCTCTTCTTTTCCAGCGCTCGGATTTCCTTTGTGGCTGAGGTCCCGTCCATCATGGGCATTTGCTGGTCCATTAGGATGCAGTCAAATGTATCACGCTTCCACGCGTCAAGGGCCTCGTGGCCGTTATTGGCCGTGGTGACATCGAAGCCTGCCATCTCCAGCTTGCGGGAGAGGACCCGCTGGTTGATGATGTTATCCTCGACGAACAGGACGTGAGGGTGCTCCTCCAGCTTCGACAAGGCGGTTATGGCATGGGGTACTTGTTTCGGTGCGAATTCATCGACATTAGACGTTTGCCGGGGCTTCTTTGGCGGGCTATTACTTTGCGCGACTTCCTTTGCCAGCCTGACTGAATGTTCTTTCCGTTCATCGACCCCAGTGCTGGCCGCGACCTCGCCGATGGTAGGTTTCACTGACGGATTCGGAGAACAGTCTGCCATGGAGGTGTCCCTTTTGACGTCCGGGGTCTTACTATCGAGTTCCTGGATCTGAAGACATAATTGATCAACAGGAGGCTTTCGGTCTTCCCTGGATGGGATATCAGCCGTCTCGAGACATCGCCGGACGGTGAAGAAGAAGCCAAATGTGCTTCCATGGCCTTCCTTGGAGCTCACGCCAATCTCCCCTCCATGCATGTGACAGAGTCTCCGGCTGATATTGAGACCGAGACCGTAGCCACCATATATTCTGTCCGTCCGGGGCGTTGCCTGCTTGAATCGCTCAAATAATAGCTTCTGATTCTCGTCGCTGATTCCGATGCCAGTGTCCTTGACGGCTAACATGATATACGCAGTCTCCGTGTTGCCCCATTCGGGGTTCCCAGTCGAGTCGAGCTTGAGGGAGGCTTCGGTCGTTTCGAAGAAGACGATGTTCGGAGGGTATGACGGGGGTCGGACCTTGGAAGCTCCCATAGAAACTTGAATCATTCTGTCGTTCTGCGCTTCGGCCGTGAATTTGATTGCGTTGGAGACGAGGTTGATCAATACCTGGCCCATCTTGTCGAGATCGGCCAGGATCCAATCGAGGCCGCTATCGACGTAAGACTGATCGAGCTGATACTGGAATTTGACCCTCTGCTTGCGCAGCTCGGGGCGAAACATGGTTAAGAGCGTCGCCAGGTGTGATTTTGGCTGGACTTGCTGCGGCGACAGCGTCAGCATCAAGGCGTCCAGCTTGGAGTAAATCAGCACGTCGTCGATGATCTTCTTCTGATGCGCGACGCAAAGATTGATCGTCTCCGCGGCCTCTGCGATTCTCGCCATCTGCTCCTTCGCATCGTCTGGCGCGTCATCCTGCAGAACGTCCATGATGTCCTCGGCGCAGTGTAAGATCGCCGACAAAGGATTCCGAACCTCGTGGCTGATCATGTCAATGAACCGCTCCTGCTGCTGCTTGCGCTCCTTCGCGTCGTTTGCAATCTTCGTCTGCAGCAGTTCTGCAGTCTTCTGCGGCGTAATGTCGTTAATCATGCAGATCAAGCCTCCATTGTCGCGCAAGCCAAACTGATCCAGATCGTTTTCACCCAGCGGCCTCAGCGACAGCGCCCGCCACACCTCCGTCTGCCCCGAGGTGCGATATTCCATTCGCATTTCCGTCCGTGACTGCAACGCCGTTCGGTACGATTGCGCGACTTGGTCATAGTCGTCCGGGTGGACGGATTGCGACAAAGACTCCAGCCCGAAGCGTGAATGGCTGGTCGTGAGCTCGTGGAATTGCCCATTGGAGAAGACAAGCTCATCGCAGGCGTTGACGATGGCCACTCCCACAGGGAGGCTGTCTGCTAGCTGCTGTGCGCAGATTGTGCCATGGTGTTGGCTTGCCATGCTTTATTCGACCCTGTGAGATCGCCAGAACCCGCGCAGGAGAAGATCGCATATCGCGAGCAGTTGTAGCAATTGAAACCCGGGATTATTGAGAAATCATCATTGCCACTCGATCCAGACTTCTTTTTCGCCTTCCTAACGTTGAAGACCGCGGTCATGACGCCCCGGTGGATGATGTCACGGTGCCCCCTAATTCGGTCCCTTCCAAGCGCCAAGTCGTCTAGACCCTGGACACATGGCCGTTTCCTGTTGCCACAGGGGGTCTGGGATCTGGAGATTGGTTTAACTGGTTTCACAGTTACCGACGAGTGATAGGCCGTGCATACCCTCGGTCCCGCAGGCAAGTTGGAAGGCTAAGCTCGTCAATCAGAGCGCCACCCCCCCCCCCCCCCCCCCAATTCTTGCCCAGTAGCGACTAAAATGGGACAAGAGAAAACATGGCTCCCCGTGGAGAACCATCGTTTCTAGAACACTCTCCCCACAGAAAAGAAAAAGAAATCCCCTGACTATCTTTTGAGCCTGTTCGGCTGCTACCTCGGGAAGATGGTGCGGTCTCTTTTACGCCTTTATAGTCGTCAATTCCTAGGGCTCCTGGACAATGCTTTATTCTGCGGATTAAGAATTGGCATAACGGCTGATTGCTGGCTATGTTACAAAACCTAGTTAGTATACAGAATGACTGTTAAAATCTATACAGAAAAGGGACAAACAAGAACACCAGCAATCACTGTTAGTCCATACATACAACACTCCACCAACTCCTATCCGTCCACCAGAATTCCCTGGCACATAGGAATCATAGGAATCATCGCCTTCGCCTTCGCCTTCGCCTTCGCTTTTGCCACCGCCACCCCCCCTGCTCCCCCTCAGTCACATCCTCCAACAACTTAGCGAACCGCATCTCATTCTTCCCAATATCAAAAACCGAGACCACGTTCTTCAAAAACGGAACCCCAATCATATTCAACTGAATGGGGCCGAGAAGCTTGATCTTATCCGAGTTGCCAATTGCCGAGATACACACGCCCTCACCCGTCTGGTAGATTAGATCAGCAGAACTATGCGTGAAGACCTGCCCGCCGAGCTGGAGGCTGAATGTTAATGGGGCTTTCGCGTTGCAGCCGACCATGCAGGCCTGGAGATCATCATTGTATACGCCCGGTAGGGGAGAAGAGCTTGTTTAGTGGGTCAGAGATGCACGCTGGGACGTAGGGAAGGGGATTTCCGGAGTCGAAGAATGCTTGGAAGGGCGCTGAGTTGTTACGGGTTGAGCCTAAGGAGGCGGAGAGGGTTGTGGCCCAGTAGGACTGCGTGCGTTTGGATGAGGTGTAGTTGAGCGGGATGTTGTTCATGATCTGGACGCGGGTAATGGCCCAATTGCCATCGTAAGCGACGGGGGGCAGTTCACCGAGGGAGAGATATCCTTCCGAAGGAAGGACCTGATTCGTTCAGTGAGTGGCGAGCGAGGGCATGGGCGAAGAAGTATGGCTCCTGGATGAGGCCCGGCCCTGCTCCCACATGTTGACCAGGAGAGGTTTATAAGGGATGCGATTGAACCAGTACGTTGATTTATCGGTGATGTTACTCGGGTGAGCTGATGTGATGGCTGGATAGCCTAACCCTATGAGGCCGGAGGCAAACCCATCGCCCATGGGAGTGGACTTGCTTGCGATTGCGACGTGCTGTCTGGGGACGGTGACCTCTTCGAAGGCTATAACACCGCTGGCAATACCGGCGCCGTACTCGATACCAAAGATCTGGTTGGGGATTTCTTCGTATGTATCGGAGATATTGTACGTCCTGTCGAGGTCATAGCCAAGCTCTTCCTCGGGCAGCTCGAGACCGGTGTCCTTGTCTATACACGTGAAGCCCGACTTCATCACGTATAGGTCGCTACTGCCGGAATCGACTAGTAGATTGAATGTCTGTCCACCAAATTGTCGCCTCGACGTCAAAGACGGTGCCGTTCTCGGTGGAGAACATCGGTGCTGTAGCATTGTTGCTGCGGCAGTTCAGAGGGAAGCTGGTGACGGCGGCCGGTCCGGCGAGCAGACCAGCTAGGGCGAGGTCTTTGAACGAAGGCATGATGAGAAGTGAAGGGACGAACTGGAGGAGGTGCTGTTGTCAGATAGCCCGGATTTGTAGACATTTTGGCTGGTGACCATGACAGGGCCTCACAAGGCTGCCAGGATACCGCGAATCTAGGGCTCGCATAATTGAGGATGCAGATCAGCCCTACAGCCCCGGAAGTCGTAGTGAGTCGTGAACGATGGCATCCCGGGGGGGGGGGGGGGGATCAGCGATGCAGTGGGAGGATTGCCTGATACATAGGGACAGCTCCGAAGGCTCGTAAATTTCTCTCAGCCAGACCGCTGCACAAAAGCCAAGATAGATCTAATTATAGTGTCCAGTAGTCGAGTCTGCAGCCAATCTCCAGTCTCCAGTCTGTTGTAGCCCACATTCCGGCCCCCACAGTGGTGATTATGGCGTATCCAAGTTTCCCTTTCGGCCTCCTCATTTCTTACCAAGCACCAAGTCATCTACTAACTGACCTCCAACTACGGGAATAAAAATGTCTACCCATCTGCACCATTGCTGAGTTTGGAAATATACGAGCAATGGCGAAGAGTGCGAGGAAGAGCATGCCCAAAGTCCGCACGGGCTGCCAGACCTGCAAGTATGTCCCCTGCCCTCAACACGTCCCCCACTACTGTCTTAGGCAGCGATCAATATAGCTAAGGAAGGCCAATCGCACAGACAACGCCGAGTTAAATGCGATGAGGGGAAGCCCAACTGCCAGAAGTGCTTGCGCACGGGGCGCTGTTGTGAAGGATATCCCAAGCTCACGGCCCGTGCGGATGACAATGACCAGCTGCAGGGCCAGCGCCCCCAGATCCGAGTCTATAATCTCCCGTTCAAGATCCCCGGCAGTCAGGCCGATCGACAGCTACTGCATTTCTACTGCTGCGAAGCCGCGAGCGGGCTGACCAGCTTCTCAGACCCGACTCTATGGACGCGCCTTGTCCTTCAACGGTCGCACCACCAGCCTGTCATTCGACATGCCGTAATCACACTGGCTGCGCTGTATCGCAGTTATCTGCAGGGTGGAAATGTCATCCCGGCTTCTGCGTTCAGCACCGCGATGCAGCGCATCGCTAAATGCCATCGCCAACTGCGCCTGTACCTCCGCTCTCCGGATGCTTCCCTGGACACGGCGCTTGTCTGTAGCATCCTCTTTTACGCTTTTGAAACTCTGATTGGGGACTGCGCCGCAGCGTTGCAGCATTTGAATAACGGCTTAACCTTGTTAAAACAATGCCCACCGTCGAAAATTTCGAGCGACGACCTACTACCACATCTAGAGGCCATTTTCTCGCGACTGGACATCCACGCGAGTACTTTCGACATCGAGCGTATGCCTGCCCTGACACTTGTCACATCGGACGAAGTGTCGGCGGCTGTTCACGTCGTGCCAGCGGAGCTTGCCAGTGTTGAAGAAGCAGAGGCTGTCCTGACCAGGCTCCAGAACTGGCTGATGCACCACCTTGTCGCACACGTCGCACATAAGCATAAACCGCTCGGAGAGTGTCCGCCAGACCTCCTTCAAGAGCGGTTCTTCCTGTACCAGCAATTTGAGGCGTTCTTCCTCCGCTTTACTTGCCTAGTAGATTCGCTTCCAGGCGATATCTCACACCGTGCCCTTCTACTACGCATACAGGCTCGCATGTATTATGCAATTCTCGTTGAAAACATTCCCTCCAACCCGTTTAAATCGTCATTCGGCCATTCTACCCCGCTGCAGATGTCCAAGGACAGTTTACGGAGCGCACTGGCAGACATGCAAACCTTCCTCTCACTAGATACCAAGGAGCATACCTCGCGAAATTTTACATTATCCTCGCAGCTCATCGCCGTCCTGTACTTTCTCTGTTTGAAAACAGACAGCGCTTCGAGCAGAGAGGTTGCGTTTGGACTACTCCAACACTCGCAGCTCCCGGCGAAAGACGGCCCCTGGGAGTCTCAGAAGGTAATCTCGATCATCCAGACTTTGATTGACCAAACGAGGGAGCAAGCCGAACACCGGTCTCTCGAAGATACAGGCGGCGGTGTCTTTGGCAAGGATGTCGGTGGGATCGAGCATGGCTTCAGAGAGCTCAGCACTCGTGCATCCGAACCGCCTCTATGTATCAAGGAAGAAGCTGCTCCTGTGTCTACGACTGCGCAGAGTCTAAGAGGTCCTATCTGTTACCAAACCGGTCATATATAAAACTGGAGAGATTATATCAAAAGCCATGCTTCCTATTGGAACTAACTACATCCTGGCTATGGTTACGCATATCCAGTCCACGAATTCACATATCAACACTCCAGTCAATACCAACCAACCACTCTCCAACAAACATGCACCATCAGATTAACAATTATACGTCAACCTCAACCCGGCGGCGTTACTCTGCGCAAAGCCCACACTGGTCTTCTGAGAGTGTCCCTGCGAGATACTCAACCGGTACGTCATGGTATTCGCACAAGCGAAGCTGTTGATCACCCGGTTCGTCGCCTGACTGCCACTCGACTCGAATTTCACGGTGCCGACCAAGTTAATCGGCGCAGGGCAATAGGCCCACGAGATGTCGATGCCCCTGGGTGACCGGCGCAACGGGCCAGCCACGGAGAAGACCTCCACGGGCGCCAGACCGACGGTGTTAACGGGGGTCCCGGGCGGGAAGTAGTAGGACAGTGTGCATCCCCAGACGCCCGAGGGTACTTTGAATTCGACAAAGGTGTCTTGTTTCTTGGCTGCGCCGGCTTCCTGTGAGACGCGGAAGCCAGGGAGGTAGGACTGGACGGGTTGGGCTTCGTCGACGCGAGCGTAGGAGGGATAGACCGTTGTGCAGGATGAAGGGGCTGGGACGGCGCTCACGAGGGAGGTGAGGGCTGCGAGGAGGATGGAGGCGGTTTGGAAGAAGTGCATTTTGCGCGTTGGGCAGTGAGTGGCCTTTGTAAATAGAGCAATGGTTGGATTTTTTTCTGCTTGACCTTGATTCTGGATGGGATACAATCCATCGGCTTCGTCTCTGGTTTATATAGTTTTTTTTTTTTTTTTGTCTCGTGGAGAACCGGGCGCACTCTCCCTACCGTCCTCGCCCTTCGCCTATCTAAGCCCACAATGTAAGACATTTGTTGTTGCGATGCCCTCGGTGACGAAAATATCGCCTCGTCCAAGGGCCCCCCATCGTCATCCCAGTGTCCCTTGACTCCGACATGACTTGGTCAAACAACCACATACAACCATGCCTTACCCAATCCCCTCTACGTGCCCTCGCTTCTAATTCCTACAATAAAGTGACAGGTCTCAGTCCGAGAAACTGTACCAATGACTTTGTACTTGGGGCTGAAATGGGCTGAATATCGGGGAAGAGTGACTGGTGAAGATCGGCCCACATGCCTTGGCAGTTCGTATTCGATATATTTCTGTACAGCATCAACAGAGACGGTGAAGGTATTTTAAGGAATTGCGGGGTATCTAGGCTTGCTTTGCTAGACTTTAGCATTTTTGGTGATTGATGTGGGATGGGGATGGGAGTGGGATGGGTCATTGTAGCCGAGGGGTGAGACATGAAGCTCAGTTGATGCTAAGAGCCAATTCCGAGCTGGAGGGGATACTCATCCTAATCTCAGACGAGGAAAGGATATTTCAAAAAGCCCGTAGATTTAAAAAGTTAGAAGCCGCTGTCACTGAGACGAGACACTGTCGTGGTTGTCAGGATAGATATATGTGTAGCCATCTATGAACTCTTCATCCGAGCAATTTCTTGTATCTCGTTTTCAAGATCTGGTACCTTGTTATATATTTGACTCAAGAGTAGTATTTATTTGGCGTAGCTCATAAGCGATGCTCCCAGAAAAGCGTTCCCATGATGGTAGGCTTGATGGATTCTCCAACCGTAAGCTAGCAATGTCAGGCAGAAAGAAATAATAGAGAGGACGACACAAAGGTCAGTGGGATAAATCCCGGGGAGAGACGTATACGCGAGTTCTGGTGTAGTCTTTAAACAAAAGTAACGGATGTCTTCCATGTAGATTGTGCATTTCCGCAGCTTCTCGAACCACTTTTGATCCAGAGGCGAATGTCTAAAAATTCTGGACGCTCAGATATCTGAATAGCATAGACAGGAATTCTAGTAAGACATGACAGCCTTCGGTACTCCGAATATTCAGAAGACAAGTTCGATGGGAACAACTGCTGAAGAGTGAAGACGAACGAACCTGCAACTGCTCAACATGTGGCGCCACGACACAGCCAAGCCAGAGCACCGTCATTGAGTCGACAGGGAGGAGCCTTGGCCCCGGCCTGACTTGCCCGGATTCAAGCGTTGCCATCTCGTGTTCGAAAGGCTGAGGATCTGTGGTGGAATGCAGCTTGGACCCCTGTCCCTGTCGCATTCCAGCCGCACCTGGAGAATCTGACAAACTTAAGTCATAAGTGAGCACTCATGAGAATAATTCCCAAAAAAGAGTCCTTCCGTCCCAAATCCAGGGTGATATCATGGCAACGAAACGTCTCATTGTCTGCTGCGACGGTAACAACCCCTCATGATTGAACGCTTCAGCTGCTGATCCCTCACAGGAACCTGGCAAGATGCTACTGCTGACGCGAGCGAGCCTCCGTCAAATGTGACCCGGTTTTCGCGAGCCCTCAGTCGCATAGCTGTAGTCGAGGAGAACGGGGGAAAGCGGGAAATCCCACAGATTGTCTACTACCAGAAAGGGGTTGGGACTGGGCTGGGAGACAAATACTTTGGAGGTACAAAATCTCTCTCTCTCAGGGGGAAAAAAAAAAGAAAAATCAAACGGCTAGGATCTAGCTAGTCTGTGATCAGCTATCTCACACAATCATTGCCAAGCACGACTCTGGCTAATGGCCTAATGTAGGTGTCGCTGGAATCGGCCTCAGTGCAAACGTACGCGCCGCCTATGGATTCCTGGCAGAGAACTATACCGACGGCGATAAAATCTACTTCTTCGGGTTCTCTCGCGGTGCCTACACAGCTCGTGCCGTTGCCGGGCTGGTCTGCAACTGGGGGCTACTGACCCCGAGAGGGATGGACAACTTCTTCAATGTTTACGACGACTTCTACGGTCGAAAGATCGAGCGCTACAGCGACGATAAGCGACGGCAGCTCGGGTTTCGCGACCATCTTCCTCGCTTTACCGTCGAGGTAATTGGCGTCTGGGATACCGTGGCGTTCCACAAACCTTGGCTTGGGCGCTGGTTCGGTGAGCAGCTCGAGTTCCGTAATACGTTGCTGTCGAATGAAGTCAAGTACGCGTATCACGCGCTCGCCCTTGACGAGGAGAGAACAGCCTACCAGCCGACCTTGTGGCATCAACCGGATGACGCAGACGGTCAAGAGCTTCTCCAGGTGTGGTTCTCGGGGACACACACGGATGTTGGCGGGGGTGGGGAGAATCCTCGATTGGCAAATATTGCTCTCGCCTGGATGATAGCTAAGTGCTCGGAGCATAACCAACTGAGTTTCGACATTGAGGGTTACCTCTTCGACCATCCTCCTCGCCAGGTCGAAGCGGAGGGAGTCCCGTGGGCCACAGCATTAGGACAAACTCCGCATACAGGCTTTACTCGGACTCTAGAGGCGCTTTTGGCTGGAACATCAACTCGAACGCCCCTTGGGTATTGGCAGCCGGGCTCCGTGAAACGCTCAACGAATGAAATGATTCATGCTTCTATCAAGGATCGTGTGCTGCGCGGTTCGGCAGCTGGGGCCGTGAGGTGGATCTCTTCGGTCATACGGGGACAACAGGACAGTCGAACGTGGGAGCTCGAAAACGGGAACGAACTTAGGCAAGAGATTCCATTGGAGCTGGAATTGTTCATGAAAGGGAGGATTCGGACGGTGCATGTGGATGAGCAGGATTAGTTCGGAGGGGAATTGAGAATAAAACAGCAAAAAGGTTTAATCTACTCTGCATGGTATTTGGACTGCAGCATGATACCGGTAATAGACAGTAGATATTCATGATTTGCCTAGAAACCCTCCGCGATATATCGAGTAGAACTATGCTAAGCCACACCCACTAGAAATCTTGTTGTGCTTGCTTCTGACTCGCACGTCCCTCCGAATAGACTACTGAAGAAACTAGTGTAGGCTTGTCACATTTGTCTGCTCTGTCATTGGTTCTCAGATGTTCCTCTGCACTTCGGGCCCATATACAATCCGCTCCATAGAGGTTGGAATTCGGACGAGAACCGGGGCTCGAGTGTCAATCTGGCTGGCTGCTATCCCCAACTTACCCCAGACGGTGGGTTCCAGAAGCAACGCAGTCAGAAAGGTTCCTGATAGGTCTCCCCGCAAAATATCCCCTTCATAGATCATTTGTTAGGCCGGCAGACGGAAGAAAACACTCGCCAGTGTGGCTATATATATGGCCCGTTCTGCCTCAAAGTTAGTCAACCTGGAATGCCTGTTTCTTTGCTTCCTGCTTCCCCCCTTTCCCTCAGAGTCATTCTCCCAATTGAGGGCTGGTCACTAAGATAGATGGTTATCGGCCAGTAGGTGTGGGTCGCACCCAGGCGGAGAAACTACTACGTGTCCGTGACCTGTGCGTTGGCTCGCTTGATTGTATCATGTAAGGCCACCCAGGAGAGCGATCCTGGTCAAGTGGAACTCCTTTGGCCGTGCGTGGGATAGCATGGCCGAGTCGATGGAGAAAGATTCAAGGTCAATCAACACTGCCACACTGCCACATTGCCACACCGAGCCACCGAGCCACTGAGGAGGTGGGCTGGTGGGTATAGACTCCATGAATCAGGTCGACGATTTGGTTAGCGAGGGGTGCGATGACGACGGGTGAGGTGTGGAGTCGGTGATAGTAGGAGCTGTTGTGCCTTGGTGAAGGGTAGAGGATAAAACGACGAAGGGATTGCAATACTCAAGGCTAGCAAAGTCTAAACAACCTGAAGCCCGTCGTCACGGCAGGCCATTATTGGGTGCCATTGGGTGGTGCCCTGCTGTGCCTCATACGTAAAGGAGTCGACCAGCGGAAGACTGTGAGCCACCCAGTGCAATCACCCGGTAATTACGAGAGGGAAACTGAAAGCTGCTGCCTACAAGCGTGTTGGATGGATCGAAAATTAGGCGATCCGCACAACTAAGATCACTGGGCAGTGTCTTAGGCCACTCTTAGCCCTGGTGGTTGCCAATGAGGGTCTGTTCCGGTGGCATCCGGCCCACGCCTAGTGGGTTCGACAATGCTTAGTTGGGGAACAACTAAGCCCGGCTATTATTATTATCATTACGTGCTCTACCAGAGTTGGATTGTTTTCAGTGTTTTACCTAGCTCTCCCTGTTATAAATGCATGCTGCCCCTGAACCCCTCGCTCTCTTCTCGGTTCGCTACTACTACCGCATCTCCCACCACTTCAGCCACTTCCTCTTAACTTAACCCCCTCCATATCAAACATATCAGACATCATGGGTTGGTTCGGTAAGTCGACCGCGTTCCGAGAATCCTCGTTTTCCCTCATCCTCTAACCACTTCCTCCCTTAGACAACGACAGCGATCAGGCCCGGTCCCACGGCGAGTACCAGAACCTCGACTACACCAACGAAGAGCACAAGGCCAAGTTCAGCCATGAGCTGATCTCCAGTGCCGCTGCGTTTGAAGCCATGAAGGCCTACGAGCATCACTGCGAGAAGAATGGTGCGTTCCTTTACCCAAGATACCACGAGTGCATGGGATGGGAGCTAACACGTCGGGCCGTAGGCAAGCCTGCTAGCCACGAACATGCCAAGGAGCTCCTCGCTGGCTTCGCTGGAGCTTTCATTGACCGCGAGGTCGAGAGCAAGGGGTTGGACTTTGTCGACCGCGAGGAGGCTAAGCGCCATGCTCATCGTCAGCTCGAGCAGGCTTCGCGCGACGATTACAACTAGACGGTTTCTTTTGCTTTGAGCGTTGACGCGGTATGGCCATTGTGGCTGGAAGCTAGCGTCGCAGTATGAAATTATGTTTAGAGGTGAATCGAATGTATTGCAATACATTTGCCAGCGCCCGAAGGCTTGTTCGGCTTTGCCCATCGAGGGATATTGAGTAGCTTGAAACGCCATAGCTCGTATAATTAAGGGAATAATTAGTGGTTCCTATCTCACAGGCGACTTAGTTTATGATTCTGGACTGTAGAATAAGAGAATGTCTCACAGAATCTTCATCTCCTCCACCCTCGACTCCGCAAAGACATCCTTCCATTCCCCCCACATCCGTTCTAGCTCTTCGATATACCTCGTATGAATCTCGTCCAGATACCCTTCATCAATTGGATCCTCCATTTTCCTTGTCGTGATTGGCCTCCCACAAACAATATTCACTGGTTTCCGATACGGCGTAAGCCCAAAATCAAACTTATACGGCCCCTTCGAGTACAAAACCGGAACGGTGAACCCTAATGTATTTTTGAAGAACAGCTGGACGCGTCCACTAAGTGATTTCGGATCCAGATCGGTTACCATGGTGTAGAGGTCGTTCTCGCCAAATGCCAACACAGGAACGAGAGCCGCCCCCGTTCGAATGGCGAGTTTCGCAAAGCCTTTCCGCGAACGAAGGACGAGTCTCATGCTGTTCGGGACTGCTTCGAGAGATTCTTTCGCGCCGCCGATGACGATCGTTATGCCGTTTCCTGTGCCGTGTCCGTCTATCCCGCCGGTGCTAAGGATGTTCTCGCATGATGTTCGGGATACACTGCCCATTCCGAGGAGAAGGAGGTAGTCGCGGTAGATCGGGATGCGGAAGTTTGAGTCGAGTGTCAAGAGGGAGGTCTTGATTCCGGGGAAGAGTTGAGAAAAGCCGAGCGCTTCGGTTGCGAAGGCTGCGAAGGCTCCATGGGAGAGGATGCCGTGGGGGTGATAGCCGAAGATGTATCTTCCGCTGGCGGGGAGGGCGGCGGTCCGGTAAAGGGTTATGGGGAAGTAAGACGCAAAGACTCTCCATAGATGGAGGGAGCGGAGGAACTCGCTTCGCTTAGTGAATGGACGTAAGAGCACGAGGGATAAGAGAACAGAGAGGAGGACGCGCGCAGGGTTGGCAATGGCGTATAGCGACAGCAGGGACGCTGGGAGGAGAGGGTAGATGGTCACGGCATGATAGAACGCCGCGAGGAGTTGGAAGATGTCTCCGAGGCCGCTGATCCCCGGTTTTCGCTTGCTATACCTCTCAGTGGTTTTGACTCCCTACGGAAGTCGGGTGCATACATACCTCCAGTGGGGACCTGCAATAGCGGGCGGGTTGGTTTCCGATCTATTCGACGGGTGTCGGAAGGTATACAGCTTCTGGCGCTGATGATCATAGCCCACCAGATCTTGCACGTCTTGGTGACCCATGAAAATTGGAAATGGTATGTATTTAGCCAAATTGAATACGTCCGGAGACAGAAATAAAGTCTGACAGGCTTTATATGCTTGCTATTCATGATACTAGCCGTTGACACGGAGCACTTCAGGCTAAACATAGCTGCGACGATGCCCCTGGAACAATCGCCACTGATTAAGTTGCTGGCTGCGACATGTCATCATTCTGCTCCGAGGATAATGGCCATCCAAAACGCAGCTTGGTGCGCCGAGTACGGAGCTGTGGGCTGCCAAGGGGTGGGCCCCCGGAACAGGGGGGTGCTGGCCCATGATTGCCGTTCTAAGTAAGTGTGCAGAAACTAGATCAAGGGAATTGACCGGGAAGACCAACGAGGTAGATCGTAAGTGACGGAAGTACTGATCGTCGATCAATGGCTCAACTACTCAGGCTCTCTTAAACAGGGGCATGGCGTCCCCTTCTGGAGTGCGTGACTGCAATATCCCCATACTCAGCGTTCTGGGGAAACCTGGGCGTGGGTGTGTGCGTGAGGCTGGGAAACCGGGGGTGACTGGGGGATGTTGCACGGATACATCGCCGCCAAGGAGGACCGGGTCGACCGGGGGTTGTTGGTTGTCCATGTGGACGGGTCGGGAGTTCACGCTCTGAAGACGCTATACAACGCGCCTGGACCTTGGCGCTCTGTGATCTGTGAGCCCTAGGAGTCACAGGCGCAGCAGCTCATGGATGCCTCGGAGTCCGATTCCACGCAGCAACGGATTTATTCAAGAGGATGATGATCGGCTCTCTTTTAGGAGATCAGTGCAATCCATCCGAATTATTCAGCATGTTGCGCTTTACCACTCTTTTCCTGGCAACGATCAGCATCGTGCAGGGGCTTCTTATCCCCTGCGATGCACCCTCTGTCATCTCGAGCCTCGATGAGATTACAGCCCAAATCCACACTCTCGGATGCCTTGTCCAGAACTTCAACGGCAGTTTCAATCAGACCCTTGCAGCCCTGGAAATCCAGGGCCAAACGATGGAGTTGAGCCAAGCGGTCGACAGCGCCATCACCACCGTCAACGCCATTCAACCTCTCAACGAGAACGACTCGGTCCAGGTGATATATGTCGTGGCAAGCCTCCAGACCGACATCTACGACTTACTAGACCTCCTCGTAGCAAAGAAACCGGCATTTGACACTGCAATTCTCGGAGTCGGCTCGGTGAGCTTTCTTGTCAAGATCGATCTCCAGGTCCTACGGGCTAGCACAGCGGAGCTGGGAAGTGCGATTGTCTCGAAGCTGCTGGAGGATCTTCGGCGCCTGGGCCCATTGGTTACTACTGGTATCGACTATCATTTTTCCGAGGCGATTAGGGCATTTTCTTGATGTACTGAGATGGGTGGCTATGAGGGAAAGCGACGGACAACCAAGTCGTCCATGAGTGAATGTATGTCACCAGTGACAGTAGTATATGGAATACAATCCCTATTACAATCCAATATGTTAGATCGTAATACTGTCTTCTCACCTCGCAACACAGGAGAATGTATGAGGCTGCAAGATTATTTCATTCCTCATAGTATACCCCTTTACTAAGTTATCCTGCGTAAAGACCGATTTCCTGTAATTCTTCCGCGACGTAACCGATAATACTCCGCGAGTTCCCAAATGCACGATTTGTATAGGTCCAGTGAGCCCGATTGATCGCACTCTCGCCAAAGTCCGGCGCGGAGTTGCAGTCCTACCTAGATCGGCACGAGACACCCTATGCATCCTGGAACTAGAGGGGGCACAAGACATACAGGGAATGCCTTCCTGCACGAAAATGTCGTTGAGGCATCATTATGATCCCTCCCCCGCTGCCTGTACTCGGGTCCGTGGTGCGCGTAGCTGACCGGGTCAGGAGCAATCTGCGGGACGCCGTCGTTGGCATGCGTCACGGCGGTAGTTGCAATCCGAAACCAGGCTCTCCAGATAGGCTGCGAATGCTCGGTCACCGTGACGAGGCTCTCCAAATATGTAGATTATTCCCATATGACCTAGAGCGGAGAGAGTGGCGGCCGCCATTGTCGCTAAACTACCACCGAGGGAATGTCTCGTGAGAATGGCCGAGTAGTCGCGGTGGGCGGAGAACTGGGATTTGATCTTTGCTGCGACACCCTCGGCTATCGAAGTGTATGCTATTCGGAAACCTTCGTGGACCTGACTCGTGCGTTAGTTCGTACGGCGTGAATGAGAGCTTTCAGTTCACCTTGCAGCCTGGGTAATCAGTGCCAGCCGTAGTAGACCGAAAATCAGTGTCGTAGTCTCTGCGACTAGATGTACCGCGAAAAGCGATGATCAGTTCTGTCGCCTAGCTGTCTTCAAACAGCGTATAGCCTGGCTGTCGGTTGCATCGTCGTTGAAGTATTGCACAACTGCGCTGCCCTACGGAGGCGTAGCCCAGGAATTGGAATAGGCTGCTGCAGAAAAGGCCGAACAGCGCTCAATCTTAATCTTGTTATACAGAGACGGTGAGACTGATCTGTTGGTTGGTCAAGGGGTATGAGGGAATCTGGTTTCAATTGGCTCTGGGTTTGTGCGAGACAGTGTGAGGTGACCTGTGTACTCTGGCCGGTGTATGTTGACTGAAGAACTATGTAACACTTAAGCTCATGTTGATCAGTGGGGGGCGAGCAGTTTTGACATGCCGCATATATGATGTTCGGAGGCATATTGGTGACGCATGCGGATCCGGGGTCTAGGACGATCCGGGGTCTGCCTTGGTTTCGGAATCATCGCGGGGCAGTATCTGGGGTCTGTTTCCTGCTTGTGAGGCCCACCTGAAACAAGGTTCCGAGGCAAGGATTGTGCCGTTGATTCCCTGAAGATTGCCAGGGTTATAAAAGGCGCGACCGCATTCTTGTCGTTTTGTCTCAGCAACGCCCTCGAGAGGAGATGGTAGTTCGCGTGACGGGCATGCTGGCCCTATCGCTTCTGGCCTGCTCAGTCCTCACCGTCGGCGATTACAATACTGATCTTGCGGATATCGATAGTGCGAGGGACCTCCTGTCAACACTCTCAGATAGTGTTGCTGCTGTCAAGTCCGGAATCACAGCTTTGCCATTTGCGCTTTAAGTTGAGGTAGACGCGACAACCCTCGATAAGCAGACTATCATCAGCGTGGAGGATGCAACCGCCTCAGAGCCGTTTGCTATCGGTTCGCTCCCAGTTGGACTCACGTTTGTCGGCCTCCTGCCAGGCATAACCTCAGCGTTGAGCCAAATTAGCCGGAAGAATACTACGTTTAGAGAGCTGGGTATTATTGTTCTTGCTAGGTTGGTGCAGTTGAAGATGGATACAAGTGCCTTCTCCGAGCAGGCTGTGCCAAAGCTGGGTGCGTTCGAGGCTGCGCTGGCCCCGGTGATGATAGATGCCATTGACGATGCGTTCGATAGCGCGATCGCGGCGTATGAAAGCAATGATAAGTGGGCCCGGTACTGATCATTATCTTGTTTCATCTAGTTATCTAGCGGAGAGTACGATGGAAACTGGGGCCTATCTACTGTCTGGCATATCATATCCCGTTCGTGGGGTTGAGCATTATGTTATTGAAATGACATGGATGATTTTGAATACAACAATGAAGTTCCTATACACATCTCGTAGGAAGTAGGGTTTAACACGGCTTGCGTTGCAGCAGTCAGTAAGCCTCCTAGCAAGGGCACCTGCTGCGCAAGCAAGGTAAAGAGAGTGACCATGGTTCACGTTGCGCTCCTCTTCTCGCTATCGCAGGTTATCCAAGTCCTGCAGCAGAGTGTAGTCCTGCGAATTGTCAGCAGTACATGGTCCACGCACCGAGGTAATATAATTTGCCTGCTTGCATGAGATTGTCCAGGGCTTAAATTACTTCTTCAGAATCATCCTAGAGTGGCTGGTCGACGCGGTGCAGTTGGAGAAGGTGTTTGTATGTTGCCCCCATTTGGTGGAGCAAGGCATCCATAATTTCGAACGCGTGTTGCGCCCTACAGCCATTTAATTTATTAGGGTCTGCTGCTGACAGCAGGACTAGATCAGGTATTCTCGAACCCCTGTCTATTGCGGGGTGTATAGTATAACTGGGTCATGAGGGCTAGCCACCCTCCCTCGAATGTTTAATTACTTGCAGCGCGTTGCTGGCATTTACCTCGGAGAGGGCGTTTAACTATTTTCTCGCCATAGTTCACATGTCCATTTCGTAACTTTTTGTCCCTTTTTTTCTCTTTCTTTTCTCTCCAGTGAAGGCTCCTGCGTCTTGATCAGGGAGCACCAACGACTTCCTTCTCTTCCCTCATGCATCTAAGGGTAACCCAGGATGCATCCAGTCAGCCACTTCCCAGGCATTGATATTGCATCCGCGGCTTTCTTTCCTTGGCTGTGCAGCGATAGGTCTCGCAGAGTGTCCGCCTCGCGCTCGTTTCTGGGGATGGTGACATATGGAATCCCAGAGAATTCTGAGGTCGGCTCGTCACATCCGCAGAGATGGACGCCAGACTTCTAATGCTGCTTAGCCGAGGATCTAAGCTCTTCGCAGGTTTATTATCTTGCATGCTGCGTCTAGGGATGTGAAGCCAGGGCCCCTACCGTAGGCACAATCGTGTGCAAATTCGACCCTCGGGCCTCGTTCAACGATTGCAGCTACCCTGTCGTTTTGGGCCCTTCGGAACTACCTAGGGCTAAGGTCCCCCTGGTTGTGCGCAGCGGATGCCGAGAAAGCCAGTGTAGGCGTCAATAGAGGAATTCGAGCTGCCCCAACCTCGGCGCCAGAGGCGTAGCACCGTTTCGATGAAGCTAAATCGCAAACCAAGGACCACGACCTCCATGCCCGTATCCAGCACCGCAGTGTTGATTTATTTTGGGACGTTGGAGCGGTTTTTCGTATCTCTGGACATCGTTGGTGGTTGCGCATAAAGACACGACCGCTGGGCTATTAATTTCACCAGCAGAGCTACAGAGGCATGCCACTGCGGAAAACGATTAGATTCTGGTCCGTTTGCCAATCTGCGGTGTTATTACGTTTCTAGACGAGCATCCAGGCGGAGCAGCTAGTGAGCACTATGCTATATGCCCTTATTATCAGCAAGCCAACGGTTTCATGAGTTATTCGCAGAATACTTGCATCATAGAAATACGACGGGGTTCTTGCGCCCTCATTGATTCACAAGACCCTTACCAACGAGCAGTACAGAAGTAGGATCGATGTCACTGCTTCAGTAAATGAATAGTTTTGGTACGAAAGAAGCATACAAAGAAGGCATCCGCGCCCACCGATCTGGTTAACCACACTATGATAGGAGATCGTTGGATCCATCGATACGCATGTTCCTAACTCCTATTGATGACTCCAATACTGCAGCAACACCAAATAGAGCGGCAAAGTCCAAACCGTACCCTGGCTCTGTTGGATCTACACAAGCCATGCTCAGGATCTTAGGTGGGACGGAAATCTACCTCGACGAGGGTAGACGACGCGGGATAGGCCTTCTTAAACCACTTACTTTAGGAGCGACAGCTTCTAAAATGACTTGAACATCTCACGCAGGGTGCGCGTTTCCACTCCAACCCCTGGGATGTGTCATCGCTCACCAAGCACCGACTTAAAGGGACTTGAAGACGAAGCCACCGCCGTGAAACTCAGGGGGTCACGCATTTTCAGAAGGAGTATCTCGCAACGACGAATACTGCTTGTCATGGCCGTTTTATTCGTGGTGTTGAGAATCATTCTTGGATTGCGTAGACCCCGAGGTCGAGGTTATAGATGAAGAGTATTCGAATTATTATGTAGATCGCGGTCTCACACAGATATTCCAAAGGGGCTCGGATCCACTACAACCTACGTATTGAATCAGCCCTTGGGCAAGAGATAAAATCGGGAAAACTTTTGGAGTGGGTTGTTCTTTCATGATCATGAGGACGTTGCGTTAAATTAGATCCGTTATATGTCGTACTGGGATATATCTTTGCTTCAATAAACTTCTTCTCTCGACTTGACGATTACCCTCACCCCCTTCGAATCTAGTTTGGGAAACGGGAGGAAGAAATCATGAGCGAGCTCAACATCGGTGATATCAGTCTCGTACAAGTCAAAGTCGAAGAATCGGAACAGGGACGCGAAGACCATGTAGAGTTCGCACCACGCAAGGCTAGTAGTAACATTAGAAGCATGGTCAATTATCGCTGGGGAAGACTTACTTGAGCCCAAGGCAAGATCTCGTTCCCTTTCCAAAGCCGAGGAAATACCGCTCCAAGGGGGACCCGTTTTTCGTTCTCGGCGAGTCCAGCCATCGTTCCGGAACGAAGGATTTCGCGTCGGGGAAGATCTCTTCGTCGTGGTTCAGAAAGGGGATCGTCATGGAGATGGGCGTTCGGGCTGGGATGACCCAGTTGTTGAACTCGATGGGCTTTGGCAGGAGACGCACGTTGCGCGATGTCGTCGAATGCGACAGTCGCACTGCTTCTTTGATGACTGCCGTCAGATAGGGGAGCTTCTCAAGTTCGGTCCACTCTAGATGGGCGCTGGGGTTGCTTGGATCGTATGCTGGTAGCGCGTTGTCGAGTTCGAGGCGCAGACGAGCCAGGACCTTAGGGTTGTTAACGAGGTGGAAAGTTCCCACGCTCAGCGCCCATCCTGTAGTCGCGAGACCGGCACCAATGACCAGCTGTGCTTCGTCTTGGAGTCTGCGATCGGCTTTTTCTGTCGGGGGGAGGCTCCCTTGGATCAGCTCTGAGAAAACAGTTGGCTTGTCGACTTTTGTATCTTTTGAACTTGCTGCCTTTAGATCACGGATTTGTTTCCCGAAGTCCTAGTCTCGATGACCAATTAGCATCACCGCGAATAGCTCCAAGGCATTTGACTAGGGGTGATTACATTTTGCATGAGGAAGATCAAAGCATATAACGGGTCCAGCTTCTCGATCCAGGACTGGGGCAATGCATTCATGATCTTGGGCATCAAGGGGAATTGCAGCGCCGAATTGCCCGTGATGGAAACGCTCGAGAAGGGTTCGTGCAAGATCGGGGTCCAGTCTTTCTTGTGCAACGACGCATAGTCATGGCCAAAGCAGTACTGCATTATCACATCCTCGCTAAACGCCTGGTGTCCTCGGTGAATTGGCATGGGTGCGTCACGCGCTCGATAGTCATCCACTCGATGAATGAGGATATTCAGCTTCTGGCGGATGATGTCCTGCAGTGCGAGGATGCGCTGTCGGGAGAAGAACGGGTTGAGTGCACCGCGTCGAATCCGATGCAGGCTGTCGGACGCGGTCGTCAGAACGGAGGTGTCATTGCCAAAACGACTCGACATCCAGTCGTACTTGTCCACGCGCCCGGCTTTGGTGAAGATGGTTTCCCAGGCGTCGGCGTCGAGGATGTGAAGCTCGTCGGGGGCGATACGAACGATGGGCCCTACGTAGACAGACGGAAAATTAATACGGATCCCTAGAGTATACCAAAAACTGCAGATGTACAGACGCACCGTATCGCTTATGCTGCTCCTCGATCCAGAAGATGAATTTGCCTTGCATATAGACATCGTAGTAGCATTCGTGCCACCGACTCAGGGCCGCGTATCGGGGACCGGGGAACCTTGCCAGCGGGTGGAGACTCAAACGATAAAGCCCCAATGCCGTGACATAAACTGCACATGCCGCAGCAATCAGGATGACAGGGGTCGCGATAGCGTAGTCCGGCAAGGGGGCCATGGTTGAACGTGGTCAAAATTGGCTGTTCCAGGACAAACCTCTCGTTGTACGGAATCCCGGACAGCGCGGTATTTATGGAGCTGTTCTTTTCTCCACAGGCCCATCGTCTGATCTATAATTGACAATTAGCGATAATCTCGACTCCTTCCCAACCGGGCAATTCGCCGTTTATCAGTTGCGTCCGTTGGCCACGGTTGATCCTTCTCGGCTGGGGCTGGACCGCACCAAGCCCTTGTCCCGCCGCACATTCACAATCCTTTGTTTCACACGCCAGTCAGAGCCGGTCTGTTCTAGCCTCAAAAGTGGACACGGTTATTCCCGTCTCATCTGAGGCTTTTCCCCGCCCAGAAGCGGTGGGGTGCCTGTCAAACAACGCTGGTGTGACCAGCGCTCAACCTTCATATGCAATCGTCCCCCCACCACTCTTCGCCCGTTGACTGTTGACTGACAAAGTCCTCGCCAAAGTTCTCGCACACGTTCTTGCATAATGTCTGCCACTGACCCTGCGCTGGCCTTCATTGAGGCTGAGACCAGCGACTCTGACTCGGCATTCGGCGATACAAACTCAACTGCCTACACCGAAAGCCTGCGCTCTAGTCTCCTGCTCAGTGTCCGCGAGAATGGCCGTGGCTACCACAAGTATTCCTCGGGGTCGTATTTTATCCCCGAGGATGAGCAGGAGCAGGAGCGGCTGGACATGCAACACGAGATCTGTCTGATTACCTTAAACCGCAAACTGTATCTGGCGCCGGTCCCAGCAGACGTCGGCAATGTGCTTGATCTCGGCACAGGAACAGGCATCTGGGCCATCGACTTTGCAGACCAGCACCCCTCATCCAACGTCATCGGCACGGATCTAAGTCCGATCCAGCCATCGTGGATCCCGCCGAATTTGAAATTCGAGATCGACGACTTTGAGCAGCCCTGGACGTATGCGCAGAAGTTCGACTTTGTTCACGCGAGGATGCTATCGGGGTCGGTTGCTGACGAGCGAGGGTTGTTCCAGCAGGTATACGACAACCTCGAGCCGGGCGGCTGGTTTGAATTACTGGACTTTTCCTTCCCTGTTCGCTCGGACGACGGCACAATGGAAGGATCATCCTTCGAGACGCTGAACGCCAAGTTAATAGAAGGTCTGCGCTTGATTGGACGTGACGGCGCCCTGGCCGACCAGTATAAAAAGCTCCTGCTCGACACTGGATTCGAAAACGTGGTGGAAGTGAAGTACAAGTGGCCGCAGAATGCATGGCCCAAGAACAAATTCCTCAAAACTCTGGGGCAGTGGAATATGATCAATACGCTGGACGGCTTGTATGGCTTTTCTGCGAGGCTATGTATACAGGTCCTGGGCATGGCGCCAGAGGAGCTCGAGTTGCTTCTGGCTGCTTGTCGCAAGGACATCCGCAATCCCAAGATTCATGCGTATTGGTCGATGTATGTGCCATGCTCTCGAAACCGATGACCCGTGTGTGCTAACTGCTTTATAGAGTTGTGGCTTACGGACAGAAGCCAGGCAGGCAAACTGAGACAGCAGAAGAGTGACCTGTAATTGCTTTTTATTTGGTCCCGAAAAGGGGCATAGGAGAGGGAGAAGGAGCATAGCGTTTGATTTTTATTTGCTTCTTTTTCTTTTATCTCCTTAGTTGGTGTTGATCGAGCGAAGATATACCTCAGGCCAGGATATGGTGAGTTTTCTGCCACGTTCAGGCAGCGCACAAGCCTAGAGCAAAACACGAAAGTAATGAGACCCGGACTGCCTAGGGGCGTAACTGTGACGAGCTACAGAGGTTGTACAGGAAGTAGGAGCCGGCGGGCAGGCGGAAGAGGAACACGCTGAAGTAGCGGCCGAGGGGATGAACATTGCAAGCAGTATACGTAGAACTCTGCGTGCTACTCGCTGTTGAAAGACATGATAACATCTCTTATGCTGAAGCAACCTCCACACCAGACGAATTCCAAGGCCCTAGTAACATCAACCCCTTGTTTGCTTAATTTCCATCTATTTTAAGCCTCTTCACATTCCTGAAGGTGAGCCATGAATTTATCATGGGAGTACACTTTGTTTCGCATATAAAGAGCCTCAGGCTAGACATTTAATGACCGGAAAACCTTTTCTAAAGTAGCCTGGCAACTGCTGCAGCATACCCCTTCTAAATGCCACTGCGTTTGATATCAAGGTAGGGTAAAGAGGTGGTTTACTATATACTGCAGCAGCGCTGTTTTCCTTGACTGTGTGATCCGCGTTGTTTTATTTTTTGTCATATAAAGATAACCTGCTAACAAATTCTGTTGGCCAGATTTGGATTCTTATCTTTAGACAATCTCATCTATTAAATATATTCTAGGCAATGAGTTCACCGTAAGTACCAAGTTGTATAGGGAATCCGGCCTTAATTTCATCTGTTTTTTTTCCTGGCCGACAATGGCAAGATAAAGGGAAGGGAACCTTGCTAGATGCGGGAGAAATAACACCATATAAAGGACAGAAAAAACAGGGAGCTACAAAAGGAGCTGTAAATATAACAGTCTCTGGGACAGAGTGCTTTGCAGAAGTCAGATAAACTAACAGGCAATGTTGGTCCTTCGTTATAACATAGAGAGTGCTTTATAGCTACGGGTTGCTCTGATAACTTGCTAGACATAGTAATTGATATAACAAAAAATTAGCAAAGACTGAATATCACGTAGGGAGCACATCCCACAGGAAATCTCAGCAGCAACCTTAGGGTTAACATAGCAGACACTAACTATACTCCAAGCAGTAATGGAATTGTAAATAAAGTCAGTGACCCACGGTTAACCCCGACAATCTCCGCCAGTCAGCAAAGAGAAAGCTGATAACATCGCTTTTTCCGGCTAATCGTGCCGGGTATTTTTGGTCTTATGTTCTCGCCTTATTTCTTCAACTTCGTCCCCACCATGTCTCTCTGGTTACAACTTACAATCCTAGGTCCATGGCATCCGCTCCTCAGCCGTCCAAGGAGCCGGATACGGCTCTAGAGAAAGCCCTCGATGCCGAGCCCCAAGCCCCCTACTCGACCTTCCCCCAAACACAGAAGAGATACATCGTCTTCGCGGCATCATGGGCGGGCTTCTTCTCGCCAGTCTCGTCACAGATCTACTTCCCTGCGCTGAACAGCATCGCGGACAACCTCGGTGTGACCAGTGCCTTGATTAATCTGACCCTGACAAGCTACATGGTATGCAAGCCATAAACAGTACTAATCTAGTACTAACCGAGCAGATCTTCCAAGGCCTCTCGCCCATGTTCGTAGGGGACTTTGCGGACAGGGCTGGCCGACGCCCAGCATATATAGTCTGCTTCCTGATCTACATCGCCGCCAACATCGGCCTCGCTTTACAGGACAATTTCGCTGCTCTGTTTGTACTGCGATGCTTGCAAAGCGCCGGAATCAGCACGACGATCGCCTTGTCTGCTGGGGTCGTATCCGACATCGCTATCGCCGCCGAGCGAGGATCCTATATGGGCTTTGTAACCGCGGGTTCGCTCATGGGTCCAGCCATGGGCCCCGTCATTGGAGGTCTACTATCGCAGTTTCTCGGCTGGCGATCGGTCTTCTGGTTCCTCGCCATCTTCGCCGGAGCCTTCCTGGTCCCTTTCGTCCTTTTCTTTCCAGAGACGGGGCGCGCCATCGTGGGCGATGGGTCAATCCCGCCTCCCAGAGGGAACATGCCCTTGGTCCAATGGTTCAAGGCTCGGAAGGCACCACCGCCAGAGGACTTCAGTCGACCCAAGCTTCGATTTCCCAATCCCACCGGAACCCTCGCGATTCTCTTCCAGAAGGACATCGCTCTCCTCCTCTTTGCCAATGCGATCCTCTTCGCCGGCTTCTATGACGTTAGTGCGTCCATCCCCTCCATCTATAACGAGCTCTATAACCTCAACGACCTGGAAATCGGACTGTGCTACATCCCCTTCGGCTTAGGCGCCACGGTGGCATCAATTGCCACGGGTAAAATCTTGGATCGGAACTATCGCCGATTGGCTACCCGTCTGAATATTCCTCTGCATGAGACGCGTGCCCAGAATCTGGCTCACTTTCCAATCGAGAAGGCTCGTTTGCAGGTCGCCCTTCCACTGTTGGTCCTAGGCAGCTTCACAATCATCGCGTTCGGCTGGTGTCTTGATTATGGAGTCCATCTTGCAGCGCCGACGACCATTCTGTTTTTCATGGGGCTGACCTTGACGGGTTCATTCAATGCTGTCAGCACGCTGTTGGTCGATTTCTATCCCATGAATGCAGCCGCCGCGACCGCGTCAAATAATCTCGTCCGGTGTTTGCTGGGAGCCGGGGCCACGGCACTCATTGACCCGATGCTGGCGGCCATGGGACGGGGCTGGTGCTTTACCTTTATCGCCCTTGTTATGTTGCTAACGGCGCCGCTGCTGTGGGTGATTATCCGGTTGGGGCCTCAATGGCGGAAGGAGAGACAAGCAAAGATCGACCGCGCCGTCGATAACACCCAGTAGATACCTAGTAACTTCATGCTTCATGACGTTTATGTCGGTTCCACCACAGCTTGTCGTGGTGGATCAGACACCGAAATAGAATTATATATATATATCTGAACCGGACCCGTTGGAGCCAAAATATAACCCGTAAAGCCTGAAGGAAATATGAACAAGCATGCAACACGTCATCTATGGAGAAAAATTCCTTGCACTCTCGATACGCCCTCGATACGAAGGAAGCAACGACTTACTAGTAGGGAGGGGTGTTGGGATACGCAATACGAGACTCCAATCGCTCCACAGTATTTTATCATCCGCATAATCCCACCGACTGGCCTGGGACCTAAACACTTTGATTGGTTGTGACACGCTGGGCAGGGCCCAAAAAGAGTCGGATCGAATACGCCTTTCAGTGATGTGACAGCGAACACTTGTTCCGATATGAGGTCACTCTACTTCTAGATATTTGAGAGGTAGCAAATCTGCCCTCCAAAGCCTATATAGACTCTACACTAAACCCCTCGAACCATTTATTACGCTCTGCATTGCGTATTGCTGACCATCATTTCCAAGGCTGGGTCCTTGGAGGCCATGATGCGGAAGAAGCAAAGAATCGCCTTGTTGCCAAAAAGACAAGCGCCGTTGTCGTGAGCGTGAACTACCGCCTGTGCGTGTTGGATATTGAGATTATCATGTCGTTTTGGACTTATACATGCTAGGGCTCCCGAGTATCCGTTTCCGTACGCTATCAATGACTCTTTTGATGCATTGCAATGGGTTAGCCACATCAAATCACCATCGCATTCAGATTCCAAGACTGACATTCCTTCAGTGCAGAGATAATCCCGAGGCTCTGGGAATTGATCCCAAAAGAGTCATCGTTGGAGGAAGTAGTTCTGGCGGCAATATTGTGCGTCACAATTTGCAGTCAACCCCGCCTGTCCTAACAGGTTATAGGCCGCCACATTGGCACTGAAAGATCGCGATGAGGGCATCGGTGCAGTATTCGGACAGGTGTTGAGTATCCCCGACACTTGCCATCCCGCCCATTTCCCCCGGGACAAGTACGAATACTACAGTCCAGAGCAAAACAAAGACGCGCCAGTGATAACAACAGAAGCTGCCCACTGGTGCTGGAGCGGGTTTAGCCTTACACAGAACTTAACTTTTGTTTCACAGCTGTTTGCAGACTGTGTTCCGAGTAACAGATCTATATTGCCCTTCTGCCGGAACAGATCCTTATGCCAGCCCACTTCTCGCAGAATCTCACAAAGGCCTGGGGCCAGCATGTACGCTACCAGCACATCCAGTTATGCAACTCGCTGGAACCCGTCTAACGTGTAAAGGTGGTCCAGGTAGCCGAATGGGAACCCGGCCGTGACGAAGGACTCGCGTACAGCAAGGCTCTCAAGAAAGCAGGGTGAGTGCAACAATCAGTCTATACATACAACTTGTATCTGGCAATTTGTGACTGAGATATTCAGGGTTCCTGTCAAAACAAAAATCTTCCCCGGCCTGCGGCACGCTTTCCATTTGTTTCCGGATCTTGAAGCCACGACCACCTTCTACAATACGGTTGTCGACTGGATCAACTTTCTTGACAAGGACATGAGTAAGCTCACCAAGTTCGACAGGCGTTCATAATAGGAACCAATCCAAAATAATGAGAGTTGGGGCATTACACTATGACGTGTGTCAAGACCCGAAGAACCTATGTAGGTAGTTCCGTGAAATAAAACAATCTACCCCATTTCGACACTTGCTATCCGTGGATCCCAAGGCGACGTCACCGAGAGCCCGGTCTCTCTGTCTACCTTGGTAATTAGATTGAATAGAAGGCGTTCCACGAGGCCATCTAAGCCCAGCATTTGGGGGCCACCTTTCAGTGTGACCATCCTGACAGCTCCTTCGACATGTTGCTCCATCGTTGTTTCGTCTCGGATCCATAGCTGGACGTGGTCAGTGTTACTGGTCACTTACCGTAGCAAATTAAATACGTACCTCGTCGTATGCTAGCATTATTGCCTTTATAACCGTTGAGTCGGTAAATTGCGGCGCCTCGGCCGAGATTGCTTCTCTCAATGACTGCATAATGTGAAGCTTGTACTGGAAAGCTAGCCGGGAGAAGAGCTCTTGCTGTTCCTGCCGGTGTGCTTCGTGACATGAGACCAAGTGACGGGAGGCTGCAAGGAGCAAGGTATCCAGAAGACTTGCTTCAGCAAGGGCAAATGGAATCCAGGACCCTGCCATGCGCTGGTAGAAGTGGATGTCATATGTATTGCAGCGCATTAGAGGGATGACCACTGTCGTGTCTTTGGGAAATCCAACTTAGCAACCTTAACCTGAATATACAACAATAGATAAGTGCACATACAGTGGTCGAATAACATTTGCTCGAAGGGTTGCAACCGTTTTGCGCTGCTCATGAACGGATCTCTCCGGTGATAAGTAAGTAGATTGTTAAGCCCGCGCCCAGAGAGTTGAGGCGACTCGGCATTATCAAGAATCTCCGGCTCCCTATGTCCAGCGCGAGATTTCTGGGCCTGGTATTGCAAAGTGCGCAGGCGCCTTTCCCTGGCATGTGCTGAGCGAGCGGCGTGGGACCGAGCAACGCTCTGCGGTGAGGTGGTGGAACCGGCAGTGGTTGTTGACGATGTTGAGTTAATAATAAATTGGATCTGGCGCGACGCCATGGCTCGAGATGGTATTCTCAGGATCCAACATGGTTTGCATGCAGGTTAAGTGGGAACTCGACCCCAAGCACAAGAGCATCAGCCTCTCTCAGTGTCTAACAGTCTAACCGGATTCCATTAGTACATCGGTACTGCCAAGACCTGCGCCTTCCCGAAGAGGAAGCGATTGAGTGCATCAGTGGAGCCCTAGGGTTCATTGTCTGTACAGAGCAGAAAGCCAGCAGTTTTCAGCAGTTTTCGATGCATATAACCCCCGGCCAAATCCTGCCTCTTTCCTGCATCTCCCTCAGATTTTCATCTTCAAATACGCAAGATGCCTGGAACAGTTGTCCTTACTGGAGCCAACGGGTCTCTGGCCCTTGGCTTTGTCCAGTCCTTCCTAGCCCTATATCCCCAACATACTCTGATCGCTACCGTCCGGGATCCGTCTCCTGAGAACGACCCAAACACGGCCAAACTGGTCGAGCTGATTTCCAAATACCCATCAGCCAATGTCCACATTGAGCGTCTCGATCTCGGCAGCCTGGCAGCTGTGCGTTCCTTCGCAGACCATCTTGCTGCGAGGATAGCCTCCAAGGAACTGGCCCCTATATCGACCATCATCTCCAACGCTTTCACCTGGTCGCTCGAGACAGGGCAAAAGCTTACTTCTGATGGATACGAAGCTACCTTCCAAGTGGGCCATCTATCTCATCACCTGCTGATCCTGAAGCTACTCGGCAGTATGGACACCGCGACCGGACGTATTGTTATGCTCGGATCGATCATGCACTACCCAGAGAGGCCCAACCCTTTGTCCTCTCTACGACCCGGAATTCCCGAAAACATTGCGGAGCTGCTTGAACCGACACCAGATCCACCAACTCTTGTTCACGACAGGGGTATGCAGCGATACGGCACGACCAAGCTTGCAAACGTTATCTTTGTGGATGACCTCAACAAGAGGCTGCAAATGGTGGAACAACATACATTCTTAATTTCTCACGAGTGTAACTGACCCATCTTATTACAGGATCCAGAGTTGTCAAATATCACTGCAACAGCCATGGACCCAGGCGGCCTGGTGGATTCAAGAGCCCAGACAGGGCAGAAGGCATTAGTCCAGCGCATCTTCACGGTCATCAAGTTTGCCATACCGGTCCTGAAACATTTCACTACCGCATTCCGCACCACGAAGGATTCCGGCCGAGACCTTGTTGCAGTGAGCCTTGACCCGGCCTTTGACGGGAATCGCGGGTACTATGTTGGCCAGAGAAGAGACACCCCAGCGGAAGTGAGTCAAGACACCGAAGCTCAAAAAAGGCTCTGGGAGGCATGTTGGAGGTGGACCGGTCTCACTCGTGAGGATACTGTTCTTAGAAATTTGGATCCTATATAATGAAACGGGTGTAGCCTGTATTCCAGCAACGCTGTCTATTCGAACTTCTAACGGAATTGTATAAATACAGAACGGTCACAACGGTTGTTGCATTGCTTGATTGGCCTCTATGTTTGATTAAAAGATACACTGGAACATAGAACAATGAAGCAGCGTATAAAAACTTGATTGCAAAGCAACTATGAATCAATACAAACTAAAAGAACGCAGGCTGCAAATGCTTAGCAAAACGCCGCCGCGTTCAGACTTCAACCTCCAGGACCCGAGCGTTCATTCGCGCAATATCAGAACCGTTTCTCGGTATTATAGGCACCTTGTATCCCTCGATATACGGGATTCGCTCGTCCTCTATCCACTAAATCAGCATTGTTAAGAGCGAGAATCGCAGAAACTTACCAAAGAAAGCCTTGACCCATGCTTTGGGAGCAGCGTCTGCCTCGTCATCCCACATTGTAGTCAGGTAGAGGGCGGTTGAACCAGGACTACCGGCCATTGCATTGGCCGAGTTGTTGAATGTTGGGTTGGCTCTCATTGCGTCCTGCACCCGTGCAGCGCGGGCCTTGGCAGCTGCCTCAACTGTGACGTATTTGTCCATCTCGCAATTTACGGCGTCGTATAGATTGAGCCTCTCCGCGACAGTCGCCCAAATAGCACGGTTGAAGTGCAGGTTGTCCCCGAAGTAGATGTCGTTGCGGGACAGCGACCCGTCGAACTCCACGGCATCATGCTTTTTCAGGTCGGCAAGGTGGAACGTCGAGCCATTGCCTGTAGTGGACAGTTTAAAGTCCACGGCCATGTTGAAGGCACTGTCGAAGGTAGTGGGCGCATAGTTATAGGCCCCGACCACGGCAGTTCGGAGCGTGGCCAGATCGATGTTTTTACCTGATCGAGGCAGCCAGCCGTGGTTTGCCATGGCATTGAGGCCAGGACACGGGGACCGACCTGCAACGTGTTTAGATTGCTGGGCAACAAGATTTGGAAGGGGGAGAATGTTACTCACTGTCCTCTGGTCGCGGTCTCTGCCATTTGTGGTCTCCATGTCCGATGGGACACGAGGAAGCGGCAGCAAGGCCGAAGAAGGCTGTCTTGACAATAAAAGCAAGCTTCATGGTATGAGACTGATTAGATTGTTGTCCTTCTTGCAGTCGGTTTAGTTCGATTGATCCTTTTATATACATATATGGTCCCCTCAACAAAGCGTATGGATAATACTAAGCCACCAGCGTATGCGTATTCGGCATCGTAAACGCAAAGCCATGCCATAATAATGCGATTGACCCGCTAGATTGCAAATCATGCCTTCTAACAGACCAGACGGTAAATAGGCTATTGCTTTCTGCTCAGAATCTGTTGTTATACGTATACGCTAATCGCGAGTTCGTTCCATTGTTGTCATTGTCATTGTCAGCCTATTCCTAGTAACCCTGGGCTTCTAAACCCTGCACGCATACATATCGTACCTTCCAGCAGTCAACCGAGCCCACTACCTATATTCAGCATCTGACGGGGGAATGCGATTGCCTCTGCATACTTCTCAGGTAGAATCGACGCGATAAAAAAAGATCAGTCGCACTCCCCAGTTCGAACACCACCACTGAGAGCTGGACTGCCCCAGAATTACGGCGTAGTGAGCCAAGATTACCATCGCCATTGGATTCCTCTGCCTGAGCAAGTCCAAGTAGTCGTCAAGGCGCCACCTCGTGTAGCTAGGCAACACGTTGATTGGTAAGGGGTCGGGTATCCTGTCATCATTAACCTAACTACATCATTATCCACTATGTCAGCACTAGTCTCGCCTAGCCTCCAGCTATGCGCTGGAATCCCCTTGTCTGTTTTGTTGCATGGCTGACAATCCTCTCAGGCTCTCAAAGATCAGATCGAACGTGCTAAGAGATGACTCAATGCTCCAAATCTACGACTGTCTCTGCTCCCACAGGCGGAGATGCGCATAGTAGATTGTCGTTAGATACCTGTAGACTCGATGTTATGGCTTTCTATCCATATTGGCATACAGCCGGTTAAAGCATGTGTATTTTGGTGCGGACAATAGGGTTGTCTACAGGTAAGGAAGTAAGTATCCCTCCCTAAGCCCTACTCCGATCATATCATACTGCTCAACTGCTTCATTTCGATGACCCAGCGAGACAGATTCTTTGACGGAATGTCGTTGGCACTGTTGCCACCCCGCGATCTGGGGGTGGCCATCCACTTCGCCAGCTTTGGCCAATATTAATGCTGAAACAGGGATTCATGTAGCTGTTCAACGTGGCGCTGAGGCGATGATGGAAAAAAAAAACCTCCTTCTCTGCCTCTGCCCGACTTAACGGCTTGGGTTCGTACAGGTCGCTTTCCAGAAGGTGTGGCGCATAGGCTGTGGTGTTGTGTTCACAGAGCACAACCTATGCCCCTTGCAGGCCATACGCCCTCCAGCTCTCCGGCCACCTGCGATCATTTCAGATAAGCATGCTGAAAATGCAATCTCCGCGGCCGTAGGACTGGGCCGGTGCTACGGGAATTATTTTCAAACGTGTCTTCCATGAGGCCAGGAGCCCGAAATGCCTCGAGGCTGTTTCCATTTTTGAAGTATCGCTTCTCCAGTTGCTGCTGCGCCACGTTGGGTTCAGGAAACGGCTCGAAATATCCGGGTAGGTGGACTTTACGATACTAGGCCAGCACTTTGCCCACATGTCTAGGGTGGTAGGCGGCTGAGTTATAGTATTCTGTACGCCCGGCTTCTCTCCATGTCTCCCCATACCCCACGTAGGGCCCCAGCCTCTTGACGTGATCGGAGAAGGGCTTCACATTCAGGGATTGGTCGATCGGGAGACTGGGCGACTTGGTCTCAAAGTAGCTCTCCAGCTCTTGATCGTCCGGAATAAACTGTCGCGGGAAGAAGGCCGTAAAGGCCATTTCTGGGATGATGACAACCTGGGCGCGTGAACTCTGGGAAACAGCATTCTCCAGCGGAGCGACAGGCGAAAGAGTGTGCTTTCACGCCTGTCTGCTTTGCTGGACGGGGCCGAGTTGGGTGGCGGCAAAGGTGACCTGGCGAGAAGACATGGGAACTTTAGATAGTACGTGGACGTCAGTGGCAGGATTCTTGTAAGGAGACAATTCTCTATTTATATCGGCTAGTCTACTCCGGCCCTGATAGCTATTCGCCCATATAAAGCACTGCTGCGCAGATCTCTAGACCGTGAGATAATAGTACCGACTCGCACTGTCATACTCCAGTAAAACCTCAGCCCCCATGGCGCTCATGTTGATCACCACCTGGCACCACCTGTTCACTTCATCCGCGTTGATGAGTGTTCCAGGTAGAACAAGAGCACACAGATAGTCCTTACGACTGCCATCCACATCCGCAGACAGAACCGGGGCCAGGTTCTGTTCCGATCGCACGGGGAAGTCCTCTGGTAGAGTCCAGCGAATCGCCATCCCTGGCCGGATTCTGTCTCTAAACGGGAGCTTTGCCTTCTCTCCATCGGTCTCTCTGCTACAGGAGAATATATCTGCCAGGAGGTCGTTTTTCGGTTGGCTCTCGGTAGATGATGTGGTCCGCTGAGATTTGACATGCATCGCCCAGAGTTTCGACTGGAATGCCCTTGCTTGTTCCTCGGTCACCTCTGGGGTGTTGAGACAGCGTTTGACGAATTCCTCCACCAGCAGACGCAGAAGCTGGAGGCCCGACTCGTTGGGGGGCGAGGTCATACGGACAGATGGCCGGATATCCAGACTACCGGCCTAGTTTAGCTAATGATTAGACTCTCGAGCTAGGTTAGACTTGTCACTGACCTGCAACTTGATATAATTCTTGACATCCTTGTTCTTCCATGTTGCCGGTACAAGAGGATTGTACTCCACTGACTTTGCCTTGGGCGATGCAACCCGCAGCATCTCTGCGTACCGAAGGGTGTTCTTGCTTGCTCCCACGTCGAGGAAGCTGGGGTTTATACATGCGAGTATAACCGTATTGCAGTTTTGGCTGCTGTTGGGGTCAAAGAGGTGTTTCAGGACCTTGGTCAAGGCACTCTGACGGAATGGAATGTATGCCTCTATCTTCCCCCTTCCAGCAGACGAGGGCAGATCCATGAGGGCCATGGCTCGGATGCAATCCTTCAACGTTGACAGACTGACGTTGACTTCGCGAGTTTCTTTCATGCGATTGGCACTGTGCTCTGCCATGTCTCGCGCAGCCTCGGAGCCGGCCAGATCGACCATGTACAGAACCCCGTCTGGGTTAGGGTTTGATGAATGATCTTCGACTGTAATCTGACAGATGGCATGAGATCGGGAAGAGCCATCAGTCTTCGCCGCCGGAGCTGTTTGTCGAAACGAGGCGGCCTTGTCAATCAACTGGAGGAGCTGGTCGGAGCTCGAGACATTCTTTTCCAAAGCCCCCGCCAACTGGGTAGTACCGAATGCATCCTCCAGTATCTGACAGGGTGCACGATAGTTGAGCAGATCTGTTATGGGCAGGTTAGCGCATCGCGGGGTCCGTCACAGATCAGAGCATAATATCCTACCGTATGCAGAGTTCCCCACCAGTTCGACAAAACTGACCTTAATCCTTCGCTGTTTTACCTGATCATCTTCGAAATTGGAGCTCGTGATCAGCCTATGTAAGCCACTGATGGTGAAAGTCTTCCCAGATCCTGTTTGTCCATAGGCGAAGAGCGTCCCCACGCGTCCTTCCCACACCCAGGGAAGCAGTGGCTTGACGATCTCGTCGTATATCGCTTGTGTGGTCTGGTCGGGTCCAAAGGTTCTATCGGAGCGAAAACAGAAGGACTGGCTGGTCAATTTATGGTGTTTGCTGTGCGGTAAAGAAGCAGGGTGTTCACTCACATTCAACGTAGGGAGACCTCGCGCCACGTTTCGCATCTCATGAATATCCACTGCCCCATTTTGTACTGGACGGGGAAATACAGCAGACACCTGACCAGATTGGACTTCCTTTTCCAAGATTGGGCGAATACGCGTCGCTACGACGAGATTGCGGCTCGTCTGCATGTCTGCCGGCTCGTTGACGCGAGGCGCATTGAACGTTGAACATTGTCCAGGAGAAACTGGTCCATAATTGCAAGATAGGATTTTAATATGTGGAAGCTTTGAATCTGAGAGGGGAGTGGAGGAAGGGGGATGGTTTGATCCGACAGAGGTGAGGCTCACAAAGACAGGCCGCAGCGCCGATCACATGTGGCATAGTCACTGTCTTGGAACCTAGGCCGATGTATTGAGATACATCATAAACAGTTTAGCAGCGAAGGTTCAGGGGGACGGGGCTCTCGTAGAAGCGGAGCCCTAATCCAGTTGTCCTCTCAGGAAAAGGAGCTCTACTGGTTCAGAATCGATGTCAGGAGTCAGGACGACCGCAGTGGGTGATCGGGGCACGACGAGATAACGTATATCGACCCAACAGAATGGTTACACTACTGTCGGCAGAGCCCCTTGGCCCCTTGGCCCGTTGAAATAGCAATCTCCGCTTGTCACATTGGGGATCATACGTCTTAGACGAGGGCAGCGAGTCACGACAGGATATATATATATGTACAGTCCGGAGTTTGCAGATTGAAGTAGAGGTGCAGAATGTTATGTGTAAGGTGTCAATCTAAAAATAGTAGAGCTTCCTATTCCAGAACAGCAGAGCGTTATCATATTGTTCTTGAGTGTCATGCTAGTGAAGTATCTCAGTACTTAGCCATTAAATGGCTATAAAGATTTCTCCCTGTCCAGCAATTCCACGATGGTTGCGAAGTTGCTATAAATGGCGATGTGTGGTTGATCTGGTCTCGCCAAACATCCTTTTGTCCCCGAAGCCCTATCCAAGAGCTGCAGCGATCTTAGCTGGGGTCAGGCAGGATAGCACCCTGCATACCGCGAGTGATGCAATCCGCAACGGGTGAGACCGAATCCAGACTACTTCCGTGACGCTATGGAGGAAGAAGTCTCTGGGGGATTTTGAACAGCCCATTTGCTAGTGACAAGTTGATGATTTCGTCTTTGCGAATTGGTCCGGATTTCCCTGATCGACAGGGTTATGTGGATATTACAAGAGACGCGAAAAACACCAAGGCCGAGTGGTATTAAACGGTAGTATCGCTATCCCCAGCGATTTTGGTATCATCCACGACGACTTGGACCTCGTGACTGTGCTCAAGCTCCGATATAACGATCCATGTTGGAACAACGCTGAAAAGGGTAATACCAAAGTTGAGACCAATGCTCACAAAGTGATTGGCGTTGCCTTCGGATTGCATTCTACTCGAGTTAGAGACCTTCTGCGCCCGCATTTCAGTAGTTGGTAGGGAAACTTACGCCCATGCAACTGTCTGGCCAAGGGCTTCAAAGCCTCTTAGAATGCCACAGTGGTAGGAAAGAGCTGAGATATCGGTGGTGTACTGGCCGATAAGCCAGTACAGGAATTGTTGGAACGCCTGGCCAGCGAAAGTCCAGAAGAAGACCAATGCGTATGATTTTCCGAACCCGCCCTTGAACCAGTCAAAGACGGAAGATTCGGGAGAGTCGGAATAGAATTGATACTGGAGGACAGTGGCCCAAATCCAAGTACCGGTGAGAACGAGGACGATTGCAGCGAACGCGACGCGAGCTCGAGTTTTGATGTGGATCGATTGTCTATCAAGCAGGGCGGCGATCATGAAGGAGGAGATAATTCCGGCAAAATTGGTGAAGAAGGACGAGAATGCGCGAGCTCGCACGGTGAAGTAGCTGGTCAGCCAGGTACTGAGGAAGCCGTTGTAGAAATAACTAATGAAGAAGGCCGGCAGAAGCAGGGCAACACGGCGCGTGGCAATCAGCGACAGCGCGGCCTTGAATTCGGCAACCCACGACGGCTGCGTATGCACGATGACGAGAGTTCTGTCCTTGCGCTGGACCTTCTGCGCGGGACTCAGGCACAGCGCAATGGGTAAGCCCAGGCACATGATGACAATGAACACGATGTAAGTGGTTGCACTGACAGTGCCTTGACCTGAGTCCTGTGCATTGAGGCCCAGAGTGATCGCACCGCCTACAATCGGCCCTGCGGCCTTTGCGGTTTGCCAAATCGCTTTCCCGCGGTCAGCATGAATTGGCAGGGACTCCAGATGGGGGCTGCGGCGTATCTCCGGAGTACATACCTAAGTAAAACGCACGGTCCTTGGGGCTAGGGTATCCGATGATGATGGCCGCCTCGGCAGCCCAGAAAAACCCGGCAGAGATACCACACAAAGCGCTGCCAAAGAGCATGAACCAAGTTGTCGGCGAGTAATTATTCGTGTAGAGGCCAGCGCCGTAGATGGGGTAGCCGATGGCTCCAATCGCCAGGCCATAACGAAGGCCGATGCGGTTGTTGATAGCACCGGCCGCCACACACACGACGGCAAATAGGCCGTATAGAAGGGCATTGGCAGCCGATACAGCATAGGGCTCTGCTGCACCACCGGCACCGAGATTATTCAACGCATCCCACATACCAGGGGCCGTGAACGAGACCCCACTGGCGATGGCGATTTGGAACGGGATTGACCGGAACACCGACAGGAATCGAGCGCGTGGCACATCTTGAGAGGCCATAATTCCGGCAAACAAGATCGTTCCAATGGCTGCGTGGGAATCAGAAAGAAGAAATTCTACAGCGGAAGAAAAAACGGGATGAGAGGCAAGAACAATGGGTGGAAAGTGGGTCTACTCAAATTGCGTGATCGCTGGATACAAAAACCTGCCAAGGATCCGATATAGGGCTCGAGAGTGGCAACAGAGTATATCTTTGTGTCGGGACTGGCGGGTGTGGATTTTCATAACGACTAGTTGTACTTTCGTCGCAATCCCTAGGTAGTTGCCCTAGTTCTCTCCCCTCTCTCCCCTCTCTCCCCTCTCTCCCCTGTCACTCCTTCCTCTCCGTCACTGACTGTGGACCGTGACTCCTGGCTTTGGACACCTTCAGAAGGGGATCCAGCCTCCTCATCCGAGTTTTCCTGCGTGCGGGCATCAAGGGCCGGCGCAAACCGGCTTCGGATTCTGATCTGCTTTCCATACTTGTAGAAGAGGAATGGAATGCAACCAAGCAGGGCAGCAACACCACCGATGAGACTTCCTCCACCTCCAATGCCCAGTGCGGAGAACATCTGGTTGGTGAAAAGCGGCGCAGCAGCACCACAGGCCGACCGCGCAATGGTGTTTGCGGCAATGGCAGAGGCCGCGTACATCAGATAACAATCCACCAGATAGTTCAAATATGCGACAAAGATGAGCAGCAGGCAGCTCGAGAGGAAGCACCCCGCGAGGGTGGGCACGATCCAGTGGACATGACTGGGAGAAATGTCAGTTGCATTGCACTATTTCCAAGGAGCATCCGACGGACTTGTATTCGGCCGACCAGGCAAACCAGAACATGGTGGCGGGAAAGCCGATGCCGCCAATCATTGCGAGAGTGAGTCGATCTTCCGGAACAGTATCTTCTATGTTCTTCTCGCCGCGTTCAATTTTTCGCCGGCGGAGGTGAGTGTCAGTCAAAACAATCAGGCCTCCGATCAGAGCGCCGACCACGGTGCCAACCAGAGGCAACTCACCCACCCCGGAGTTCCACCCGCGCCGCTCTTGGAACACAATGGGGTAGATGGTGAAAAGCATGTAGAGTAAGGTATAGACGACCGCCATGTAGATGGCACACATGAGAGAAATCGGGTCGAAGAGAATAATCCACGGCCGGGTCAGCGCTACCTTGTATATCCCAACCAGTGTTCGATCGCTGTCCTCAGCCTGTGCTTTCACGTTTTCGTACCCGGGAATCGTTGCCTTTCGAATTCGCTTCGCCTTGTTGCACAAGACTATCGGCGCGTATGTCTCCGGGATGGTCAGCATTAGGATAGCCGTTGCTCCTCCAAGCCACAGCAACACATAAAAGCTCCATCGCCAATCCTCGTTCAGCTCGAGAAAGCCTGCAATCACGGGTCCCAGGGCTGGTCCGACGTACACCATGGCCGAGAAGCCGGCCATGGCGTTGGCGCGCTGGAGTGGATCCCATAAATCGGCGAGGACTCCGGGGGAGTTGCTCAGGGGAGCGGAGACAAAAGTGCCTGTGAGGAACCTACCCACCAACAGAGCGCCCAAGTTGGGGGCAAAGGCACATAAAAAGTTGAAGGCGAGATAAAGCGTGAAGGTGATGTAGAAGATCCAGCGACGGCCGTAGAACTCGCTGAGCGGGGCGAAGAGGAGGGGGCCCGCGCAGTAACCGAGTAGAAACAAGGTGATTGTGAGGCCTGCGACCTCGGTGGACACGCCGAATTGTTCGGAGATGGAGCCAAAACAGCCACTGGGCGAGCTGGAGGCGAAGGTGGCATTCACGACGAGTAGAATGGCGGTGATGGTGATGACCACCCGACGAGCCATGGACCAGTTGCGCGGGTTCTCGATGTCGCCGGGCGGGAAGTCGATGTATCCATCTTCGTTGACGTAAGGGGTTGGCTCGTCGCGAATATCGCGGGTCCGATAGGGCTTATTGACGGCGTAGGACAAGATGCGCGAGAGGACGGCCATGGATACCAGGGCAGGACAAGATTGAGGCCATTGATTCCTGGAGGTCAAGGTCAAGAGAAACGATTCATGAAGCAAGAAATGATTTCTAAGCGGCGGCGTGATTAACTAATGTGAATATATTGGATAATTGTGACCTCCGCCTGTCACTTGCCGGCTACCCGAGACTGGCGAGTCATGACTGACAGGGCAGGGAGTGAGTGGAGATTTCGGTCCAGGCACCAAGGCATTGATTCCCAACAATGGCAGAATGGTAATGGTGGATTCACGGTATATCTATTGGATACGGGCTCGCTTGCTGGGGGTACTGTAGACTGCTGCATTTTATAATTTGTCAAGCCAGAGCGTTGATATATCAACACCATCCATCGTAATCTCGGCCTCGGATCTCTCGAAGACGCGCGAGAGAGCTACTATTAGTGATGATTTCCAAGCTCCTGTTCGACCGACTATCACACTCGCTGGATTTTCTATATACTTAAGTTGACCCTGTGTAGTATAGGAGGAAAGTGCGGTGTATAGTGAACAATTAGGTCACAAACATCCAGATTACCCCTGAACGGCTACAAATATGAGGCATGCTGCCCGTTATAGTTTTCAGTTTTTACCCTACAATATGAATGGTCTCTTCCCACGCTGTCCTTGCCTTGCTCCAGATTGGCGCAGTAGCAAATATTCAACGCCCTACTGAGTGAAACATCCATAGGCGTTTAGAAGACAAGCAGCCGGCACGATTGGCAGCGAATTTACGATGCGACCTGCCAGGGTCAGTATTGCAACATTCACGGCGAACTCCAATATATTCTTTAGGTCAACTCCAACCCTAGTGTCTAGCGTGGCGATGTCTGTGGGAAAAAGAGTGAGCACATGTCTAAGTAGAATCGAGTCGCGCCGTTAAAAAGGCGCCCTCAATACGGCGAAAAGCGTCTGGCGGAACAGCCTTCTGACATGGACAATGCAGCAGAGAATAACAGATACGGGCGGCAACAAGTCACCATTAAAATGCGGTATAGATGCTGAGGGGGTTCAACAGACCCGGCTCTTTTGTTTGCTTCTTGGAAGAGGCCTGCTCCATACTGAATCCGAAGCCACCAACTCTACAGGCTCCTTCCCTCTTGCTCCACCAAAATTTAAAATATCTGATCTTTTTTTAGTAGCATGGTGGCTTTGTAAATCACTTCAGTATCTCAGCGCACGGGTTTTTTAAGGTGCAAATCTCAGGTAACTTAGTTGGGAACTATATAATACTCTATATACACCTTTGGAAGCTAAGGGGCCTTACAAAGGCCCGTGCAAGACTCTAGCATGTTTTTATAAAACCTCAGGATGTGGAATTTGCTGCTATAGCTCTCATGAATAGTTGCAGAGCTTGTTTAGATACAAACTTATTAACAGGTTTTTTTCCAGGTCAGGTTGGGAACGCGCCACATTCCTGGACTAATGGGCTGATAATTTTTGCACAAACAGCCTTTCTGAAGTTCTCATCATCCCATAATTGTCTCCTCTGATTACACTTAAACGCAAAGTTCACGCAAGTCTAGATCACCTTTCCCGTATCTTTTTGTCATGCCCATGTATGTGCGGTCGTACCACTCGTTCGCGATTCCTTGTCTCATCATGGGAAGAACATAATCAAGTTGGCATGTATCTTTTGCAAATGGGGCAAAAAGGCGCCCGTTCCATATTTCAAGAAGGAGTATGCCAAGTTCCAAGAACATTACTTTTGGCTTGTGCTCACATGTTGTGGGTGGCATGGGACTATAAAATGATCGGAGGACTAGTGGTTGATCTAACTTGATTTGAGCATGTATCTCCAGTAAGGGCGACTCTTCAGCAATAGATATCTTGGTTCGAGAAGGGGGTCTGCAGCCACTGAGAGATCGTCAATTGGAGGAGTGCAGGGGCTAACTTGAATGCAAACTCGACTTTCTCTCTGGTGGAGATGCGTGTGCGACTTGAGAGTAATTGTTCGAGGCTGACTGTGTCGCGGGTGCTGATGGGCTCAGATGATTGTAAACAACAAAGGTCTTGTCTTCGTAAAGATATTCCATCCTTAACGAGGTGGCTCAAACACAGCCTGGCTTGATTAGCACTAACGATGGCATCACACACGTCCCTCACGTCCGGCAAGTTGGGTTCAGGTGATGTAGATGGTTTCGAGATAGGTGGTATAGATATTGTTCCCATGTTAGTTGGCGTTTGTGTGTTAACCCTCAAAACCACAGATTATATCTTATTCCCATATCACACTGCTGACCTCTGCAAAGGCTTTTCTATTCCCCAAAGAGTCCGAATTTTGGAGGCTATCGACGGCAGTCCATCAAGTCTGAATGAAGAAGCCAGGCCAAACGTTCTCGCTGTCGCACGGAGGTTCCAGAAAGCATATGGGTTTTCTGGAAGGCAGCTTGAAGGCGGCGAAGATGACTGGGAGACCTATACATCCTGCATCACAGCCGACAGACACTAATATATCGCTGGGAAAGACTCTGAACCTTCTCAAATAAAATACAAGTTTCGATCAATCGGCTTAAAAGTCGAATTGTGGGAAGAGTATAACCAAAAGGGGCAGCATGGCCGAGTGGTCTAAGGCGGTAGACTGTTAGTCATCCCTTCTCCCACCATGTTGCGCGATCAGCCACTAATCAAGTCCCAAGTGAATCCTCTTTCCAGGAAGTAATCTACTCTCTTCGGAGGCGTGTGTTCGAACCACACTGCTGTCGTTCAGTTTTTTATTTTTAATCCCTCTTTCTCATCCACAGAGGACTGGTCGATGGTAATTGTCTTGCCATTTAACTATGCTACAGGAGCCTAGACTTCTTCTATGCACCTAATCCGACTCTTATTGAAATCCTTTTAGCGTATATTGTCTCGTCCTATACCACCGGATGCTTCCCCCCCTGACAACGTCCAGGCGCTGGGTTGCGACTCCGCTCACACCTTACCACCGTTCCTAACCGCCTCCTCCCACGACTTCTGTATGGCACTCCAGTACTCGACCGGGCTTGTCCGCATATGCTCAACATGCCCACTACCCTCGAAGAGCCGACAATCGGACTTCCAGCCGTCCCTCCTCGCGTCCGCCACATGCCGCTCAATATCCGTCCACAGGATGATCCGATCCGCCTTGCCATAGAGATACAACCGGCGCGCATTCTTCGTCGAGAGCTCCGGGTTGTCAACCGCCTTGACACTCTCGGCGCCCGCACTCTTCCGCCCCAGGATCTTCTCGATGATAGTTACGACGTACAGGAAACCCCCCCAGAGGCCCTGCGTCAGCGCAAACGGCCAGGGAAACCACGACGCCGTACCAAGCGCCATGGCTAGCGATAAGCGGCGCATATTCGCAAACGTCAGATCCGTGCTCCCCGGCGTGGAATCGAGCGAGACCAGTTGATGTGGAAATGGCCGGCCGTAGGTATTCCTGTATGCGTGCAGTGTAGCTGCGTACGCAATCCCACCGGTATTTGACATGACATGACAAAGCACCGAACCGGTATGCTCTTCCGGAGTGGAAGAAGAAGGGAATGTTGCATCAAGGACTGGCTTCATGGCTTCGGCGCGCTGCGGCATGCTCCGCCACAGTGCTTTGTAGATGGGTGAGAGGACGGCGATTTGTTTAGCCTGTGGGTAAAGGGCGCGGAAGCCGTCGGCGTATTTTGTGACGTTCTTTGGCCGGGCGTCTCCCCAGGCGAAGATTATTAGGACTTCTGGTTGATTCGGGCGTTTGGTTACATTTTCATTTTCTGGGATGCCTTCGCGGACGAAGATTTGGTCGGAGAGGGCGTTGAACCCGGGGAAGTATTGGGTTGTTGCCATTGTCATGAATGGTTTAGTGAGGTAGTAAAATGTTTATAGGAAGACTTTAAATCATCAAGTAAGCAATGCAGTGTGGCCAGCAGATCCTTCTCTTCCCAACAGATTGAAATGTGTCGGGGTCAGTATCAATCTGGGAAGTAAACCCGCAGGATTGACCCACTTTGGTGCGAGAACCCTGGACTCAATTGAAGCGCATTATTGGGCGCAGCTTCAGGGCTAGTCAAATCACCAGTCCTTTTTGCATGTGATGGCGAGTGTACGGAGTATGGGGTATACTTATCATATATTGGCCGAGGTCGTGCCCTAAAAACGGCGCTCAACCAACATGAGGCCATCAGACCTATACAGAATAATGCCAGCATAACACCTGAGAACTGTATAGTCAAGAACCCTACTAAATCAAAAGTAACCATCCGTATCACCCCCTCCACAACAATCACAAGAACCATTGCCACAATCACCATGACATGACTGCCGCACCCGAGCCATCGCAACAGTCACCATCGCAGCAGGCATCACCACAGCAATTGATTGAAGCCCCAGGAGTCGTTGTTCAAGCTTTATATACTTTCCACCAAGGCATAGCACTTACTTTGATAACTCCAGTGTATCATTGAAAAAGGGATGTTTGCTAGACAGCATCAGTTTTGCTTGGCTTCGATCATGAAAGATTTGCAGTGAAGCAAGCAGCATTCTTTTCCCCATGCGCAAGTAAAGCCGCGGTCAGAGCACCCTGATTGGGCGACATAGCTCAGGTACCTCGCAAACAAAGCAAACGTAGGCGGCAGACAAAGAATGTCCGTAAATTGGTAGACGTCATCCCTACCAAATAGCCCCTCGCTGCCCCTCCTCAACTTCGTCCTCGCCTGCTTGCTCATCCATCGTGAGGCTTTCAAGGTACCCGACCTTGGACCTCTGACAACTTCCTTCCAGCCGTTAGGTATGGCTCACCGCTCGGGTGCGTCCGTGCTAGCCGTGCTTCTGGCAATTATCGCCATCTATTACCAGGAACTTTTAGATACCTTTTATCCAAGTCCCAACCCAAAGGTAGTAGACTCCGCGCGAGATCTCACTTATCTTGGCAGTCTATCCCCGACTGGAATTGAACATTTCCAGAACATTTTCTACGCAGAGGAACCCACGGGGCTGCGACGCTTCGCAGCGCCGGTTCCAACGAGACTAGTGAAGGGATCTGTCATTGACGCCACCCGGGCTGGTGCCTGGTGTCCGCAAGGAGCGGGGGATATACTTCCATTCACGAGTAGTGTGACCAACATTAGCGAAAACTGTCTAAGCTTGAGAATTGCGAGACCGGCAGGAACGCAGAAAGCTGCTAAGCTTCCAGTTGCGGTCTGGATCCATGGAGGCGAGTCTACTGTTTATGAAACCGTGAGCGCTGAAGACCCTAATGAGTAGACAGGTGGCCACGCTTTAGGCTCGGCTTCCGATATTCTTTACGAGCCCGATGGCTTGGTAAAGCTGGCTGCTGCTGATGGGCTCCCGCTGGTATATGTTGGCATAAATTATCGCCTGGGCTGTAAGTCATGTATCAGGAGTCCCCGAACTTCTGGCGCCGAGGCTGTGTGACGCTTACTGATTCCTGTTTAGTCTTTGGCTTCGCAACTGGTGGAGCATGGATTGAGAGGAAAGACGCAAATGCAGGGCTTCGGGACCAGCGTGCTGCTTTGGAGTGTATGTATCTCGGTGCTCTTTGATCTCTCAATGACAGGCTGAGAAATGGAGCAATCAGGGGTTCGCGATAACATTGAGGTATTCGGCGGTGACCCTAACAGAGGTATGCTCAACTACTGTTTCCTGGATTCAAGCACCAATATGCTGACAGACAGACTGCCTTCTAGTGACTGTCATCGGACACAGCGTGGGGGCTAGTGACATTGGTCTGCAGCTGATGGCCTTTGGCGGTGATCAAGGTGTTCCATTTCAGCAAGGAGTGTAAGTGAGTCAAGACCTGAACCTTTTCGATGCTAATCCACGGCCTTAGAATGATGTCTGGCGGTCCAGGGCTGAACTTCAACAGCCAGCCAGACCTGGTTGCGAGTAACACAGCTGCCATTGCACAGCAAGTAGGATGCGGCGGTGGCAATGATTTGCAGACCCTGGAGTGCCTTCGAGGTGTTCCCTTTGAACTACTAACCAACCTATCGGTTACTGCATCTCGGGCTGCCCGTCCGCCTTTCGGCGAAGCGTATTTTTACCCAACGATCGACGATGACTTCATTCAAGATAGACCCTCGCAGTTGACGCGCGCCGGAAAGTTCACCAAGGGAGTACCCTTGATAGCTTCCTGGGTCACGAATGATGGCGCTTGGTACGCGCTGCCGACCACTGTGACGGACGACGAAGTTCTAGGCAGTTTCGGACTATGGCTGCACAAACTTTCAAAATCCACGAAAGAGAAGCTTCTACACCTGTATCCTCTGGAGGACTTCGAACACATGATCAGAGCAGAGCATGAGGGCCGGATTTCACCACAGTACTATCGCGCTGCACAGCTGAACCGCGACATCTGGTTCACTTGCCCCGTCCTTGACTTTACGTGGCAATACGTCAAAAATCAGGGTGTGGGGGCCTCCCAGGTGCGGCTGTATGAATTCAACCAAACCAGATACGCGCCAGTCTTTGATTTCATGGGTGTGTCAATGTGGGGTGTAGCTCATCTCAGCGATATTCCCTACCTATTCTACAATGATCACCTAGGGGCCGGTGCAGATAACTCGGACCCACAGCTTGCACTGGCTCGAGATTTCAGTCGGACAATTATTCAGTTCGTGCATGGCACTCCTAAAGGGGCGGGCGAACGGCTTCAGTCATGGCCCCCTGCCTTCTCGAATGACTTTTCAAAATCTTCCGCAGGCGACATGCCTCCTCATATCTCAGTGCAGCTGTTTGGTGGCCCTCATGGCTCAGTACCCACTACATGTAGCGAAGGCATTGGAGCTGACATGGAGCCCATGACCGACGCAGAGAAAGCGCTTCATTGGGAAAAGTTGTTCAGTCGCTGTGCATTTCTCAATGGGCAGAAATTTCGAGAGGAAGCAGGGGTGTGATGTATAGAGCCCATCGAGGTCCCTCTCTTGTAACACTAGTGCTGTGAAGACTACCTACCCGCGCAGCGCCCGCTACTTAGGTAAATATCAAATATCCTATTAGTGAAATGGCCTAGGTGCTTCGCTTTACCAGGCTGATCACTGCACTAAAACGGCACAACAAAAGATCAACGGATCTTCCAGTAATCGTACTATATACTAGGCAGGACCAAAGGTCATGACATTCTCAAGATATTCGTTGAGTTCTTGCTACATTGGATAACCTGTCGACGAGGAGCAAAGGCCGCAGAGATGGTGGTTAAATAAGTCTGATATATGCTGCCGCTTAGCGTGAACGAAACTAAAGCTTTCCTGGCAACAGGCACAGAAGTGCTTTCGTCGCTGCATCAGCTAAATAAGAATTCCAGCTTCTTTTGTATTGGACTTGAAAACTTAAAAGATTAAACTCCCATTGTGGGGGTCACGAGGGAAGACTGTTTGAAGTATGCTTCCACACGCCGCCTAGCACTAGACACCATATCACAACCGCCAAGTAGATACATGGCCTAGAGCGCAGGCCTGCCTAATGTTGTCACATGTCGCACATATGTATGCGTCTCTCAAACCGATGACTTTAACACAGGCGATTACTAGAGGTATACTAGCCAGTGGTAACTTTCATTGAATGGAACCCATCACCAGCAGAGAATAAGACGGCAGTTGCGTCACCTATTACGCGCACACTCCTTATTAGTGAGACTTGGACATATCATAGCGATGAGTATGTCTGCCCATGTACGCTGGCGGTTGATACATCGTACTGTGTACAGTTAACCAGTCCGACGCCCAGTAGGTTTTATTGCTGGCTCCTTCCCGGTCATTATTGTGTTTCTTGTGCTTATTGGTTGCATAGCGGCGCTGCTCCTGATATACGAGGAGTTCACTGGTGAACTTGGAGTTGAATTTGTACTGCACCCTATTCCTGTATGAATGATATATATATCAAAATATATATGTATGTTGATACCAGTGAGCTCACTTACTGCAACTTGACCACATTTTTTTTATATATATATAAAGCTGAAACCATTGATTCCTGCCGTGCAGAAGATCATCTGGTCCTTGGTCAAGGTATTAGGGTCTAGCAGATCTTGCAAGTATAACAATGGGTCATTTAGATCTGAGTTGGTAGTGCTTGCATGCTGCTTTACTGCCCCAAAATTACCAGAGCAGCACTGTAATGGTGTTACAGCGTATTACAGCTCATGTGCTGATTCCACTCTCCCTTTTGTACAACTTGTGGCGCGGAGGCGGTATGTGAGAGTTGAGTTGGCAGGCTTCTAGTTAAAGCTAGGATGCAGGCTGTCAGCCCGCTTATGTGTACACCGGGTTGGAAGCAAGAAAATTAGGACCAAAGTGTCTGATTTAAGTTACTTTGCATTATCTCTTGTGATTTGCAGTAGATAATATGGTAAAATTATCATCACACCCTTCCTTCAAGTAAGGAGCTATCCACTCTCCTCACCTTACAGCCAGGAGCCAGTGACACAGATCACCACCTTAAGGCATTCAGGTTATGCTGTATTGAACTAAATGCATGATTTTTCGGTTCCGTTCCATTAAAAACCAGGGAGCAGAACACTCCAGCTTACCATACTTTGAGGGCACCGTGAGGCTATAGCATTTGCAAATTACTTATAATTCAGTATGGATAGTGAGTGCTTTAGCCCAATGGGAGCCGGATAAAAGCTGCATAAGTTCCTTGCCGTCTAGATCTAGGGTTAGTCTTTCCTCCGGCAATAGTCGCCCATTGCTTCCAGAAGGGACTGTAGGTGTAAAGATATCAACTGCCATATAATGGTCAACGCTCTAACTGTCCACAGCCATCAGTGCTCTTGCCCAAACCTACGACGTGACGCATGATCAGCCGAGGAACTGATGTTGAAGCTATATAATCATTCTCAAAGCGAGTCCTCTACCTCCTTGCGGAAGGGCTGGATCACTTTAAGAGACATGATGCCTGTAATAATTGCCACGCCATCGTCATCAATGGCCTTTCTGCACATACTGGGGTTAGTATCGGTGGTGAATTGCTGTATGTCGGGCTTGTTGATGATAGCCATAATGTCTACAGATTGGAGGGGTAGAAAGTTCATTATGTAATGAAATTTCTAAAGGATACTGAGTTAAAAAAAAAAAAAAAAAAAAAAAAAACAGGGAGATATCTTGTGATGGTACAGTTGGTGGCAATGGGTGATATGTGCAGCCTAGCCAGGTTATGTGCAGCAAGCCTCCAGAGGGTGGTGAGCTCTGAGCAACCCTGGTGAGCATTGCTAGCTGCTTTTTATGCATTCCACAATTTTCCATGAAACATACTTCCTTTGGTGACAGCGAATCCAGTGCTCGCGGTAATATGAACAAAGTGTACTGTGGAGGTCCTCGTCCGTGGAATTTTATAGGTTAGATAGGTAATAGACACTCTAATAGAAAAAGCACTAAGTGTACATATCCTCAGGTGATAGCGCATTTTTGAATGGCGAACATGAGTGGAAGAGCCGTCCATAAATGAAGATCACTCGAGGCCCGCCGTGTAGAGGCGAGTCTGTTTAGATGGGTGAAGTCCCGGTCACGACTTCTCTTGATAGGTAACAGTCTGGGTCCTGTGAGTCCTGGGATATTACTCTCTTGTAGGTACAAGAGTGCATACAACTGGGTTGTCCTTTGTGTTAGACGGTCAACCTAGTATCAGCGCGTTATTGTGGGTTTTGATTGATTTGTTTCTTTACCGTCCATGTGCTACTCAAGAAGCGGATGACCTGTAGCCACGGCAAGGGGGTAACGCTGAGAATGCCCTCTATGGCAAATCCTCATACGGCTTTTCCTGTGACACACCTTACCCACCCTCGAATTCTTTCCCTGTAATGACAGAAAAAGTATGCCGCGGGGAACTGCCGCTGCATGAATCCCTTGCTGCTCCTCTAAACAGGCCTTCTAGGCTTACATAGCTGAAATGTTTGGTGTAGACTTAAATTAAGCAGATTGCCAGGTGCCTCCAACAATTGCTTCCTGTTGATGGATGTCTTACTTTTACACTGATATTCTTCTATATCGTCAGTGAATTGGCAAGTACATTGGATACCAGTATGACAGCTACCGAGTGCACGCACAAGCGAATGCCCATAGCTATCGTTGGGCTAGCCGGGCGGTTCCCCGGCGATGCCAGCGATCCCCAGAAGCTATGGTCTCTACTGATGAATAAGCAGAGTGCAAGGGCTGAGGTGCCACCGGATCGGTTCAATGTTGCTGGGTTTTACCATCCCTCCGGCGAGCGAAACGGCACAATGAACACGAGATGGGGTCATTTCATGAACCGGGATCCCGCTGCTTTTGACGCGCCATTCTTCTCTGTATTGCCCGGCGAGGCACGGGCGATGGATGTGCAGAGCCGAATGGCGCTGGAATGTGCCTACGAGGCGTTGGAAAACGGTCAATTTATCCAACTTTATAACATTGGCGAAAAACTGACTGTATCTCTAGCTGGCATATTAATGGAGGATGTGGCGGGGACTCGGACGGCATGCTATGTTGCCAGCTTCACACACGACTACGCAGAGCTCCTCGCACACGACGGCGAGACTCAGCCAAAATATGCGTTCACTGGAACCGGTTCAGCGATGCTAGCCAACCGAATCTCTTGGTTCTTTGACCTGAAGGGGCCCAGTGTAACGATCGATACTGCGTGCTCTTCGTCGCTCGTAGCCCTCCACCTGGGCTGTCAGAGCATCCAGGCAGGAGAGGCTGATATGGTGGGTGGGCAATCTAATTCTGAAGGCGGACTTCACTTTAGACCAGCTACTGACACGACAATAATCCAGGTGTTGGTTGGTGGAGCCAATGTTATCCTTTCACCTCAAATGATGGCCAGCCAGAGCTCCCTTGGCTTCCTTAGCCCGGACGGCCGAAGCAAAGCCTTTGACGAGCAAGCAGATGGATACGCTCGCGGTGAAGGAGTTGCTTTTCTCCTTCTAAAGCCTCTAGATGTGGCACTCCTTGATGGGGACGCGATTCGCGCTGTGATTCGGGGTAGTGGTGTTAACCAGGATGGCCGCACCCCCAGTATCACCATACCCTCGACCGATTCCCAGGAACAACTGATCCGAAGCGTCTATGAGCGAGCGTGTCTCAATCCCTCAGAGACGCCCTTTGTGGAGACTCACGGCACGGGTACACAGAAAGGAGATGCAGCCGAGGCCAACTCCCTGGCTAGAGTTTTTGGCCACAACCGGCTGCCGCAGAATCCTTTGTATATTGGAAGCATTAAAACTAACATAGGGCATCTCGAGGCTGCGGCGGGCGTTGCCCAGGTTATAAAGACAGTTCTGTCCTTGGAGAGCGGTATTATCCCCCCGAATATCTGGTTTACACGGCCACATCCGAACGTGCTTCTCGACGAATGGCGTTTGAAAGTCCCCATAGAACCAGTTCTGTGGCCAGAGGGTGAAAAGCGCCGAGTAAGTGTCAATTCCTTTGGCTATGGGGGTACGAATGCCCATTGCGTCCTGGAAACCCTAGAGGAGTATATACAGTCGAACAATGGCCCAATAGCTGTACCCCACCACCAACACACACAAAGCGACAGTAAAGCTGAGCATGAAGAGAAATTACCCAAGCTCGTTGTGTGGTCCTCCCATGATAAAATGGGCATATCTCGACTGGCGGCACAATACACGGAGTACCTTAAATCGGGTGTCAATTGTGAGGCGGGTAGTATTAATTTGGCACAACGCTTGTGTCGTACTCTCCACTCTCGCCGCAGCGTTATGCCATGGAAATCGTATATCATATCTCAATCCGTCGATGGCATGATTGAGTCTTTTCAAGATCGAGCTGCTCCAGCAGTACGCTCTAACGGGCCCCCTTCCCTCGCTTTTGTTTTCACAGGTCAAGGTGCCCAGTGGCCTGGAATGGGCCGTCAGCTCCTGTGTTATCCGAAATACCGGAAATCTCTGGAACGGGCAGACAAATTCCTACGGTCTGCGGGGATGCAGAGCTCTATTCTTGGTATGCATAACTACCTTGGTGCTTGAACCCTGCGGCTAACAGGTACTTACATCCGTCTAGACCAGTTGAAGGCCGCACCAGAATTGTCCTCACTTGATTTACCTGTGGTTAGCCAGACACTCTGCACTGTCCTTCAGGTAGCTCTGGTAGATCTGCTAGAGGATTTTGGAATCAAGCCTACCGCCGTACTTGGTCATTCAGGAGGCGAGATGGCCGCCGCATATGCCAAAGGCGCCATCTCCGAGGAAGCTGCTTGGACGACTGCCTTTCACCGAGGTCGCTTGTGCTCTTCCTTGCCGGACCATGCTCCCTCATTGAAAGGAGGGATGCTGGCTGCTGGGCTTAGTAGGGCAGATTGTACAGAATATATCAGACGCCTCACGGAGGGCGTGGTGGTTATAGCTTGCGTCAATAGCCCGGTAAGCTGCACAGTATCAGGGGATCTTAGGGCCATTGAGCAACTGGAAGGGATATTACGTGAAGCAGGTCATTTTCATAGGCGGTTGCGAGTTCCTAGAGCTTACCACTCACCACACATGCAGGTGATCGCGGAAGAGTGTTATAAAGCTATAAGCGATGTCCATCCGTTGGTAGACACGGACAAGAGTCTTACTACAGTCATGTATTCCACAGTGACAGGGGCTTCAGTCCAATCAAGCGAGCTTGAACCCAGTTATTGGGTGTCCAATATGGTCCAACCGGTGGAATTTGTTGACGCAGTTAAAGCCCTGCTAACGGACTTCGAGAATACCCGGACGCCGACACTGTTTGTTGAGATTGGCCCCCATTCTGCACTTAAGGGGCCCCTACGTCAGACCTTGGACGCTCATTCCGTTGGCGAGAGGTTTCCTTATACTTCGCTTTTGGTCCGTGACCGGGATGCTCACCACACATTGCTGGAATCAATGGGGTTTATGGTGCAACATGGTTACCCTCTTGATCTTCACAAGGTTAATCGGGTGTCAGTAAAGGGGGAATTCCTCCTTGACATGCCACCCTACCCATGGAATCATGATGAGCGTCATAGATACTGGGTAGAGTCCTCGCCATCACGCAGGAGACGGTTTCGTCAGCATGCGCGGCATGATTTGTGTGGAGTGAGAGCAGAAGATGATCTCCCTGGAGAGCTTACGTGGCGTAATATCTTGACCCCGAGAGAAAACCCATGGATTCTCGACCATCGCGTACAAGGAACCGTTGTGTATCCGGCAGCAGGAATGCTCACCGCAGTCATTGAGGCCGTCCGGCAATACGTTGGCACCCCCTCAGTGGTCTCCTATATCGAGCTCCGGGATGTTCGAATCTCGCGACCTATTGTTTTCAGCTCGGACGATGATGCTGTTCCTACCCGTCTCAGATTGCGGAAACACACAGAGAGCAATGACTGCTTTAAATTCCAACACTATTCGGAAAAGGGCGATGATTGGGAACTGAACTGCACCGGAACAGTACGAGTTGGCAGGCACTCTCTGGACAAGACCTCGGATTTTATAGAGGGCACAAGAAAAGCCAACGCGACATTCCGCGCCCGCTATAACCACTGTGCTGCTGAATGCTTTGTCGACACCGCACCAGATCGGGTGTACTCACGGCTGAGTTCCGTCGGTCTGCAATTTGGGCCCTGGTTTCAGACCCTTGCCCGTATCGACAAGGGGCCTTCACTGGCAACTGGCACGGTAAAAATTCCCCCTACAAAAGACTGTATGCCATGTGGGTTTGAACAAGACTTGCTCCTTCACCCTGTGGTCCTAGATGGCTTTGTGCAGCTAGGAGTGAACACCTGCAAGGACGCACATGACGAGCCTCGAGCTACGATGGTTCCTGTGGCATTCAAGCGCGTGCTCATCTCCACGGATATTCGGCGGGATCCGGGCACTGAGATTGTCGGATACTCCATCATCAGCAATTCAGCTACGGTGGTGGACGTGGCTGCGTCTGACACCAAATGGGTGCAGCCCTGGATTGTTCTGGACGGCCTTGAACTCGCGACCCTGTCAGGTAACACCGGTGATGCGGAGGCTACTACAGCCACAATACCTCGTAGGCTTGCCACACGGCTGGAGTGGCTGCCGAGTATTAGACATACGCCAGCGGATACCCTCCAGGGGGCATGCGAGAATCTGGCCTGTGTCGCCGCCGACGAGCGACTGGAGCTGAATTCGCTATGTGAACTTCAACGGGGAGCTCTGGTTTGGATCCAGCGGGTGTTGCAAGCGTGCCCTTTGAGCCATGTTGCTCCGTCTCCGTCTCACCTGCGCAGGCTTCACCAAGCCATGACACGATTATACGAGTCGGCCTTGCAAGGAGGTGCTTATCCTGATGGCTCGCGCATCAACACGCTATTAAGCTCTAGCCGGGAGGCCCAAGACGAGGCTCTCCAGCATATGGTTGACTCCTCTATCGACGGGGAGATCCTGCATCACCACTGCCAGAGGTTAGACCAGATCCTTAAAGGGAACATGCATTCCATCCAGGCACTATTGGAGGAAGGCCGCCTCCACCGCTGGTATGGTGAAGGATTAACATGGCGCGCCAACCATGCGAAAATCTCTTCGTATTTGCGGATTCACGCACACAATAACCCCCAAGCCAAAATCCTCGAGATTGGAGGCGGCGCGGGCGGACTCACACTCTCTGTGCTGCAGGCTATGACCCTGTCTGATGGTTCTCCGCTCTTTAATAGCTATTGTTTTACTGACATTACCGGTGATTTCTTCGAAAAGGCGCAGAGCAAGTTTGCGGCTTGGGCGCATCGTATTAAGTTCGCTACCCTAAACATCGAAAATGACGCTCGGGCACAAGGTTTTGAGTATGGAGAATTTGATTTGATACTGGCGGACAATGTGTTGCACGCCACGAAATCAATCCACGAAACCCTAGCCGCAGTGCGAACGCTGCTCAAACCGTAGGAGGCCCCTTACATTGCCCCCATCACGTATGCGAGGGACGTACTGACGGTCCTCGCACAGGAACGGCCATTTAGTTCTAAGTGAAATTACCCGCAATTACCCTCATATCACAATGACCGTCGGTGCACTCGAGGGTTGGTGGCTTGGTGAGCAAACCCTTCCCATAAAAGAGTAGTTAACAACCTGACAAGGTGTCAATAGGTGTTGAGAATGGGAGAGTCTGGGGCCCAACACTGTCAGTCGAACAATGGGATACAGCCCTACGTGACACAGGATTCACCGGCGTGGATATCTGTTTGCATGACAGGGATGAAGAACATCATATCATGTCAGGCATGATTGCTACTGCGAGGCCAGGTGCTTTCGAGCCAGCACTAAAACCAGCGTTTATTATCTTTCACCCGGATAGCCCAACTGCCGAAGTGCGCAGCTTGATCGCAGAAATCTCGGCTCATCTGCAACAATCAGCAATGGCGGTAGCTGTTGAGAGCCTAGACAGTGCTGCTCGCGCAGATCTGCATGACAAGACGTGTGTGCTATTGGTTGACGCAGACACTAACCAGCACGATTTGGCCAATATCAAAGAGTCAGAGTGGAAATCTCTTCAGCACATTCTCTTAAGTTGTGACGATGCGACCTGGATCACTCGAGGCGCTACCCTATGTGGCAAGAATCCATGGGCTAGCATGGCATTAGGACTGGTCCGGTGCCTCCGTGCTGAGAATCCAGCAACTGCTGTCACGATGGTCGATATCGCCACTGAAACAGACATTCGCAGTTCCAGCACACTAACCATAATAACAAACCTCGCTATTGCTGGACGGCACGCACGGATTACTCGCGAACCTCACGATTGGGAGTACTGTATCCGCGACAACAAAGTTCTCATTCCTCGTGTGGTAGCGGAGGATCAAGTCAACGACGCGGTCTTCACCCGTGCGAAGCCTGCTATTGACCATGTCCCGTTTGGTCAGTCAAACCGGTCGCTAGCGCTAGCTACTGTTGAGCCATTGTCCTTCATCGAGGATCCTGCGTACCACTCAGAGTCTCTCGGAAAAAACGAGGTCGAGATTGCCGCCAGAGCTACAGTGATAGAGGAGGGAACTTTCCTCTGTCCCCCTGGACAAAACGGTGGTTCTGACGGGATTGTCACTGTCTGTGGCATCGTGTCGCAATTGGGCACAGCGACCAGTCCTGCCTGGAGCGTTGGGGATCGCATCATGACGTTTCAGCGAGGCACTGTCAGAAACTTTTGTCGAAGCCCACTCGCCTTGTGCCAGAGAATCCCGCAACAACTTGGCGACTTCCACGGGGCAGTCAGATTCCCCTTCACCTACAGCATGGCATTTTACTGCCTGTTCCATAAAGCATCACTGACGGCAGGAGAGGCGGTCCTAATCCATTGTGTGCGAGACCACTTTGATGAAGCCGTTATCAACCTAGCACAGCACACAGGCGCCGAGGTATTCTTGATGGTATCTTCGGAGGCTCGAAAGAAAGATCTGGCCACACGGTGCTCGGTTCCACTACAGCATATCTTCAATATTGGAGACGCTGGGTGTACTTCGGCCGGACAGCATTTGATGATTCACCGTGCGATTGACGTGATTCTACATGTTCTTCCTACAGATATTTATCGCGAGACGTCTCGACACCTAGCCCCTGGAGGCCGTCTCGTGTTGCTTCACCAGAACCATAAAGGTTGGCATCCAAAAGTGAATTTCTCTTCCCGTACAATAGCGATATTAACAAATGTCGCCCCCTATCTTCTAGATACCAAGCTCACTCACCTACCGCTCCAAATACCGGGGAGTGCCTGCGTGCACCTCGTCGAGCATAAGGCACTAGTTCACGAAGAGCCGGAAACCGTGGCAGAGATCTTCAAACAGGTCACTCAACTCTTGCAGAGTCGTGCAATCCCCTGGGCCTATCACGGGGCAGGATCGCACTGCAAAAGCAGCGATTCCTTGCATGTCACCAATTGTTATGAGGCCGCAACCAAGCAAGTGATGATAGAAACCGGCCCAGACGTACTAGTGCCGGTATGCTTACCCATATGCCGTATGAATTTTGACAGAAATAGCTGACTTAGACATCATAACAAGCTTATCACACAGCGGCCCGTGGCGCATCTACGCTCCGATGCTACATACATAATCTCCGGCGGCTCCGGGGGGATAGGAATCGCTCTGGCTCGTTGGATGTGCCAGAGAGGCGCTCGACATATCGCAATTTTATCTCGGCGGCCTCGAACTAAGCTGAACATGTCAAAGTTAATGAAAGAAATGGCAGTGAAGGGGGTAAGTCTAGTCATGGTTCCCTGCGATATAGCCGACAGGCAGCAAGTACAGGAAGCGATGACCCAGATCAGGAGGGAGAACCCTCCAGTGCGTGGGGTTATACAGGCTGCAATGGTTCTAGATGTATGTCCACATCCCTTCTCTTCGATATCTAAGCTAACTAGAGCTCACCCTCCACCTCGAAGGACTCCGTCTTCCACAATATGAGCTTCGAAGCGTGGAGCCGGGCGGTCCGACCGAAGGTTCTAGGGAGCTGGAATCTGCATAGCTATACGCCGGATGAGCTCGACTTCTTCATTCTCCTGTCATCCTTTGTAGGCACGGTCGGCCTACGAGGCCAGGCCAATTATGCTGCCGGTATGTAGCCTGCCTCTTACCAAGGGGAATTGAATTCCGACCCAGACTGACGGATCTAGGGAACTCATTTCAGGATGCATTAGCCCACCATCGTCGCTCGCGTGGGCAACCTGCAGTCTCCCTTGGCCTCGGGTTCGTTGATGGAGCTGGCTTTATCATGCAGGGCTCGGCGCGGGTTAGAGACAACATCTCCAAATTCGACTTTCTCGGGATTCAACAGGGCGAACTTCTCCGGTTAGTTGAGTCTGCTATCACAAACGCAGATCGTCTACCAGCACACGTTATCACGGGCTGTGGCACTGGCGGCATGATAGCAAAACATGCGGATGACCCCGCCGACGTGTATTGGTTCAACGATCCCCGTTTCAAAGCTCTTGCCCAGGTGGACCTGCAGCACGTACAGAAAAGTACTCCAGGATCCCACCCGAGCTTCTCCCTTGGTGCAATGTTAGCGACAGCCGAAACTGTGGACGCGGCAGCGAGGTCAGTGCTCAATGCCCTGTGCCGCAAACTCGCCACCGCATCATCAATCGCACTTGAGGATATCGATCCATCGCGCCAATTGAGCAGCTACGGCGTGGATAGCTTGTTGGCAGTCGATCTTCGCGCCTATCTTGTCAGCGAGGCGCAGATCGAGATATCTGTGTTTGAGCTGATGCTTGATATCGCGATAAGAGACCTGGCTCGGGATCTGGCTCTGCGGTCCAAGCTCCTCAAATGTGATGTTTTAGATAAAGCCACTTAGCTGTCTTGGTTGCGCAGGTAGCACCCTATGAGTGTAATCTGTTCGGTTGGACAAACTTTGGTTATCTTCCTCAAAGAACTAGACAGCGACTTATCTGGAGCAACATGTCGCTCCAGATGCTTGAGTCCTGGCAGGAAAAAGACAGCTATAGTGGAATGTAAAGTGACGTACATGGTCAATCAGTCTTCCGGCCTGGTTCGTGCGGGAGTATACCATCAGCATTTAGATATGATCATTATTTAGGTAGCCAATACAATCATGCAAGTGACACATGAGAGGGACTAAAGTCTTCTTTCTCCGCAGATCAGCATTAATACTTCCGACAGTGTAGGGTTGCAAATCGTGGAGCCTCAGTGGAGGGTATACCGTAACGCAACATGCAGGTTCTCGCAAAACCACAAGAACGATGTGTATGATAAGAAACTCCTAGTTGCTTCTAGAATAATTGCTGTTTCGAGATTTGCTCTCCAGCCTACTGAATCCCCGCTTTTAGACAATTAAAAGTATCCAGAGCAGCCAGCGATCCGCCGGAGAACTCCAGGATGAAGTAGAGGCTATTCCAGAAACCCTCAAAGTGTTGACACATCCTTCTACATGAACGATACGTACCACCGACGAAAAATGGCTAGAATCCTACGCCCATCGATCGTTCAGAATCTTGACTTGTAGGGGGCCGCGGAACCTGGTGATCATGTGTTCAGTCCATTCCAGATTGCTCTCATCGGTTTCGTAGAGCTCGAGATCAAATCGAAGGAACAAGAGCGAAACGAATGTGGTAAGTTCAAGCCATGCAATTCTAGACCAGATTGAGGCCGTTAGCATTGGCACCAGCGAGAATGATGGAGGGTCGGGACTGACTGTCGCCCAAGACACGATCGTGTTCCACGACTAAAGGGGTTCCACCACTCCAGTCGCTGGGCACCGGCTTCGCCTAGCCATCGCTCGGGCTGGAACTTGTTGGGTTCAGGGAAGATATCGGGATTGTAGTGTAAACTGAGCAGGCTGCTGGAGACGATGGTCTGTTGTGTACCAATGGTCCGGCTAGTTAGCACTATCGGGCAGAGGAAAGAATATTGAAGCAACTTGGGGCCTACTGACTCCTCCAGGAAGGAAGTAGTTTCCCACGTGGATGCCCCCCGGTGGCACCTCACGGGGCAAGGGGCCTGGGGTTGGTGGATAGAGACGCATCGACTCCCGGATGACCGCGGTCTACATGTCATCACAGCCATCGCGTTAGCCGTGGATTGTGCACACAACAGAGAGAAGGAGTCGTACGAGCCAAGGAAGTTTCGACACCTGTTGCATGTCAAAGTTATCGCGGATGAGTCCCGAGGCCGCCTCGAGCTCGTCGCGTAGTCGCCGGAGGATATCAGGGTTTGCAAGCACGAGGGTCACTACAGCTTGGAGAGTGAGCCCGGTAGTATCGCTGCCACCAACCAGAAATGAGCAGGCTTCCTCAATCAGACCATTCATATCCGGTGTGACATATTGTTTCTTTGAACTGGGCTTCAGTAGACACTCAAAGATCACCCCGGTTCCCTCTTGGTATTCCTCATTGGAGCGGCCTTCTCTTTCGCGCTGGCTTATTATGTCTGTGACAAGCCCAGTTCCGAGCTGCGATGCAGGGCACGTTAGCCTACGCCCTTTGTAGAGGACCGGATATTACCTCTCGCATGTAATGCATGCCGGGCACAATCCGTTTGGAAACACTCGTCGGCAAGGCTGACAAGACGATTTGCCAGGAGGGGAAATGTTTTGCTATGGGAGCAACATCAGCACAGATGCGGGACAAGTGTGCAAGATACATGGGGAGTGCAACAGAAATTAATTTGACTCGGTAAATCATCCATCGCCTGTATGGTAGCTGGCTCGGTGCCAACTTCCTGCATCGCGCCAGCCGACTTGCCGAAGGTCAGTTTGGCAACTACGTCGATCTGGAAAAGAATGTCAGGGTTGGAGTGCGCAGGAGGGGGTTAGGGCCTGCCAGACGAACCGTGTAGGCTCGCGCATGGTGCGACAGGATTACGGGGTTTCCGTCCCGGCCACGCGAGGCGATGATATCCATAATCTCACGGGCGTAGCTGACTATGGTCGGGTTAAAGGCGGATATTGACTTGCTCGTGAAGCCGACAGCCAACGCGGATCTATGCTTGTGGTGCGCCTCAACATCGCAACGACTGGCGATTGAGGACGAGACCCCAAACGAGTCATAAAAGTACTTCGCCTTGCGGAAGCGAGATCCACTCGCCCCCATCGCAAACAGCCTGATTTGGATAAGCTGCACGTCAATATAGATATGGATGAGGGCAACGTACGTGCGAAAGAACTGCGGATTGGCCACATGGACATGTTTGGGCGAGATGCGAATCACCGGCGAGTCTCGAGGTTGGTCAAACCACGAACTACTAGAAATTCTAGGGTGGAGGGATTCGTACCGTATCGGCGATGCATCTCGAAGAGCTGATGCGAGTAGGTGCCACTGCGGATGACATCGTAATAGAACTCGTACCAGGAGGTCAGACCCGCCAGCCACGGCCCAGGGATCCCTCGGAGGGGGCTGAACACAGTGTTCTTGACGGCCCCTTGAAGCGACACCACAATGGCCGTCGTGAAAACCACGGCCAGGATTAAATCTTGAACTCGATGGTGCTGGAAACTCTCCTCGACCGCCCCGCGCGCGACATGGAAAGCCTGCACCACGATACTATCAGATCCAGTGGCATTGGACACAGCCGCGCTATCGATTGCCATAGTGCTTAAATACAATGGGTGTAGAACCGTATAGGAACGAGTACTGCTGTGCTAGAAAGGTTTCAGCTTCGGCCACCTCGAACACGCCTTTTCTTTATATTTGGACGGAGGTAAGTCGAGACCCACAGGGGGTCTTACACTCCTGTTGCTTGCACATTCCGCCAGCACGAACGCACCGACTGCATGTCAGCTCCTTGCATGTTCGCGGTTTAGCAAGTGGAGGGGCAGAATATCATGGTTGCACAATATGATGGTAAATGGTTGGCATGTTAACAGCTCGTTACACCCTAGGAAGGCAAGGAGGCGAGATAGCTCGAAACAACTGGGATGGGGACACTACGTTAGGGGGACCGTAACTAGAAGCTGCAATGCTTGGTTTCCAGTGAGCGGATATTGCCTACGGCTCATTATAATAAGGCCAGAAAAAAAAAGAGGAGCCAAGGCATGTGTCCCATCAAAGGATCGTCCTTGTCTAAAACTGTACTGGCGATGTTGATCCAAATGAGACTCAATTTTTTCAAGCCGGAATTTTATCTCTCGGCCTTATTGGCAGGGAACTATTTGCGTAGTATGCGGCGGGAGGTGGTTCATATCGGCAACGTCCAGGGCACCCAAATTGACCGCGAAGGATAAAAAGCACTTGCATGACCACGGCTACAGCCAAGGCGTGGGGTCTCCTGCAAAATGCAGTGGCACCTCGCATCGTACAGAACATAGTCGAGCAGACCAAAATGAAACATGTTCACACTGCTCTCCTCTGCAGGAGGGGGTTTGTGCGTCGTCAATGAAGAGCCCCGAGTCTTCGAAAGCGTGCATGGTTACGGACCAATAGGAATGCAAAGAATTCGGGGAGAGCCCGGCCTCCTGTATGGCATTCTGGACTAGAACTATATAGCTTTCAATGTCACTTTTAGTCCCTTTATCATGAGCTACCATGATAAAGACCTGTTCGTATCTGGAAATTGGCTACTGCCACGTACAGCTGCCGACTGCAACTTGAATATTCACACACAGCCTTTTATATCCAAGGTGGATAACAGTAGGCCATCTTCCAAAAAAACCCTCCACACGGGATTCTCCAGCGTAATGCAAACCTCCCAAGGGGCTTCGTTAAGATTCCTGCCTGCCGCATTATTCATGTCGTCCACCCCGCTAGGGCAGCAGGTTGGCATGATCAGGCAGGTACCGCTGTGCATTCCTGACTGCAAATCAAAACCGCTGCCTCGTCCTAACTGCGGGCCAAAATCAAGCCCGTCGATCTCTAGATGTCTCATACTGCTCACTGCTATATCTGTGAATGGCATACTAGATGCTCCCCAGTCATTTTGCTCTTGAAGATAAGAGATCAGTCCTCCGATATAATTTTCCTTGCTGAGGAGAATCAATTCTCTCCGGATCCGGAGAGCCAAATTCGTGAGTTCATTCAGATTTGCATGCATGGGAATTGTTTCGCATCCTGGGGCAGAGCGAACCGTTGGAGGATCGAGATCGATGACCAGCATGGTGATGGCGTTTGCGAGATAGCTTTCCGAAACACAAGGACGCAATCTTGGGCGCAGATTCACGGGCATCCCAAGTTGGGAGGTAAGGCTAGTGGTCTGCTCGTGTTGCCGAGCTCGGTTGATACAGATGGTAAGTAATGCTGTCAGGACGTCATTCTTGGAAAGGGTTGGGTCCTGGTCGTGGGGTCTGGCGGTATTGCAGGCATCCTTCAAAGCTCGGATCTTGGAGGCTGGAAACACAAGCCGTCGAGTTGTGAGGTCCTTAGCGTGGCTGGGGACAATATCGGTGGGTTTAAACATCCGGCCATAGGCCTCTGACGTAGATGCAGAGGCTGGAGCTGCACTGCCAAGAATGATCTGTCTCGAGGATGCCTCCCTTGTATAGTCCGTTGGCAGAGAAACTGGAAGATGCGTGGGTGAATTGGTACAGCAGCATTTCGCCAACATCTCCAGAATATTCCCAAGCCCGGTTGCGTCGAGAGCAGCGTGGTTGATTGTCATGCATAGCAAGATGCCATCTGGGAATACGTGTGCCCGGAATCGAAGAAGAGGCCTTGGTCGGTCGGTTGGGATAATACTCGGTAGAGAAGACCAAGAGTCATCGAACCTGGAGAATCCAGGAGGAGAGCAGGTTGCCACGAGGGTGGTGTCCCAGTGGTATTTGATTTGCAGCATCGGGATCCATTTGAGTGATTCTGGAGAAGGACGTACCTCCATCACGTTGCGCTTGCCAGGCAATTTGGAGGAAGGAAACCTCGCACCTGATAGGAATGGAAGGGCAACTGTCAGCCTCTCTATACCATCTTTCAGTGCTGTGACAGCGGTATTTGGGTCATGCAGTGGGAAGCATATGAAGCAGGATACGTATAAGTCATTTATGAGATGATCCAAAGGGGTTTGGACGTATGGCTCAAATGGCAGGGAACGTTCCATATTTCCTCTCAGAATAGGCAAAAGTGTATACTGCCAAATGTATCGTGTATGAGGACTCAGTGATGGGTAGTGCAGCAGATATAGGGACTTTCTGTCCGCTTACTGTACACACAGGATCGGTCCCTTGGCTTTGAACTAGGAGAGAACCGGATTGGGGACTGAGGGTCAACAAGGGGACACTACTCTCAATGTTGTCCGTAGGTAGGGGGGAGTAAGAACGCGGGTAAACTCATATAGGTGCTCGCAGCATTAGTTTTGGTGTTATTCATGTTGAGAATGTCCAAGCTAGTCGATACTACGAACGGGGGACTTGAACCAAGGGATTTCATGCGCTTTGCAGGCTGCAAGGGTAGGTACTTTGATTGGTATGTAGTACGGTAGACTAGGCATGTGTATTCTTCAAAATGCCTTACTGTATGCAGCAGTGTACCTCCGCGGAGCCCTCCGTGATTCTGAGAAGCTCCATTTGGTCGATAGTGGAGATCTACTAGCCGCAGTTCCAGGTCACTCAATATCATAGGTAGACATAGTTTGTAGCGGTCAAATATGCGCAGTCCCTGCTCGCTATTCGCGCGATGTGAGTGATTGACCCCAATGCTGCACTAAACCTGGAATGACCCTATCAACGATATCACTCGCTAGGCTACTAGCCGAGAGGGCAGTGCTTGATGCCAGGGCTCCGCGGTCAGAAATATCAGGATCAGGATCAGGCGTGCCAGTACGGTGAAGACTTTACAGATCACAGAGAAGTATGGGAGGCCCCTTCAATAGACAACCTTCACGGGCTCCTCAGCAGCCGGCAGGTTGCTGGCTCTACGAATTCCTGAGGTTATGGCATGGCAAGCGATTAGAGTACTACGTTTTACAGACACCGTAGATATCCCATTTTCCAACGGGCAGATCGACCCAAGACTAGCGGTAGTTATCAGACAATAACGTTCGGTAATCAATTCAGTGAGAGCTTGTGTTGGTTATCAGGTTACCGTGCCGCTCATTTAAGTTATAACCTCGTTCTGTGGACAGTCCACGATCTACTTGGGAACAAAAAGCGAGATCTAAATCATCCAGAATCCCGTCATGAAATCTTTTCCGCATGTCCTATGCAGCATATGGGGTGGCAGGCAGTATCTGCATTCAGCCATACCGCCGCCGCCATTAACTGGCTACTTTTTCGCACCGAGACATTTTAAAACCACCTGCTCCATTCAGGACTAAATAGCTAACCCAGCATGTCCCACCCTTCCTGAAATGTGCTGTTCACCACCATCGGGTCCATGGGAGGCATAGGCCTTAGCGGGCTCCCTCGGATCGATGCGATGTTCGAGACAGCGGTATTGCCACTTGGGGCCGTGGGCTGGATAAAGCTCAGCTCCATGATCTGGTCTTTAGCACTGGGTAAGCTGCGGGAAACTCACTAACAAGCCAGTCGCCGGTCTCAAGTGTCTGGAGATACACGCTCATGTAGGAGACGCCCTTACGGTAGGAGAAAGAAACGTAGGCGTGGATGTAGTTGAGCGCCTCGTGATTAGCGTGTGGACTGCCATGGTAATCATAATTAGCGTTATACGCGTGCGCGGAGGAGAAAGCATAGATGTAACGCACTAATAGGCACGGAGATTCTTTTTGTAAGACTCAGCCAGCTGCGTCCAGCCCTGGCGCTGGAAGAAGACTGTAAGTGCATTGGCTATGTGCAAATCGTTCTGCCCAAATGTTGTAAAGTAGACCTGAGGCTCGGGCATCGGATCGTCCGGCCGTAGTGTATAGTTAATCATCAGGGGCAGCTGCTCGTCCGGAGCCGTCCCCAGAGGTAGGTAGCCGGAAGGATAGGAGGCTAAGCACGGCGGCAGCTGGATAAGGCTCCAGAGCTCGCGGATGATGTGCAATGCTGCCAAATCCGAGGCACTCTTCCGGCGACCACCCAAAGTCCACAAGTCTTCCATCGCCTCGAGCGAGACCTGCCGTTCCAGCAGATAGATCTTAGTGCGGGCGCGCTCGAAGCTGACCAAGTCACAGGAAAGAAGGCGTGGAGAAGCTGTACTGTCCGGTCCCCGCGACTCTAGGTACTCTTCCAGCACCGATAAGGGTTGCGCCAGAGTGGGTGACCTTTGAACCTGTTGCCTCACTGAGGAGAACATCAGGTCCTTAATGGAGCGCCCTGTTGCCGTGGACTTGAGGGCGGGGTAGAAGTAGGCCTTAACCACGAAACTTCCGTTCTGTAGATCAAGGGCTAGCTTGTTCTGCGTTTTAATCTGCGAGCCGGCTAAATTGTTCTGTAAAAGACGCCCTGATTCCGCATTGTCTACGGTAAGATTGGCTTTGAAGTGCTGGAACAACTCCGTATCCACGTCCCCGTTCAGACTTCTAAGCTGGCTCAGACTCTCCCAGATTGCCTGAGTGTTGAAAGGATCCTTGTCTGTCCCACTTGCGGCGTTGATTGGTTCGAAGGTGTAGCGTACAAAACGATGGGAACAGTTGAGGCTCAGCTCGAAGGGAGTCCCGTATCGTGTTAGGATACTTAACCACCGCGCTCGGTCATTTGTCGGGTACCGCCCTAAGAACGGAATGACCGCCTTCTTCCAAGTGCCCAAGATCTTGTACTGTTCGTGAATATCATATCCGCAAGCCTGAAGCATCTCCGCGAACATCGGCGCCACGCTATGCCACCACAGCCACTGTTCATCATCAGAAAACTCCAGGATATCACTCAAAATCCTGTAACTATACGAGTGGGATGCATTAGAGGACATATCATACGTGCCCATGGCTGATTTCTCGGTCTCAGGTGGGGGTTCTTGTTCTCCGTCGTTGAAAGTCCAGGGAGGGAGAGTACCAATAGAGAATAGAAATAACGGGACCGGGGGAGAGAGGTATATTTATTCCGACGTGCTCAGGAGCTGATGTGAATAACAGCTGGAAATCCAGTCAAGGACCCGTCCATAACACCTTTGCCTATGAACGAGCGCGGCTTGCAGATGGAATGTGTTATTTCCTCGAATGTGCTCACCCAATCGCTCCCTCTGGAACATAGATCAATGGTCGTGGTCTTGGAATTACTGGACATACTGCCAAAACTGCGACCTACGCTTGCTGGCGTGATTGCAAATGTTTCACAAGGTATATGAGGCGCATAGAAGGCCAGGTCTCCCGCTTCATCACCCCGCGCATAGTGCATTGTGTGGCACTTCAATAGTAGACCTTCAGGGTAACCAGTTAGCTGCCGGTAAACATACAAGACCTCCTGGTTCACTGCAAAGTTGATCATGCTAGAATACATGCAGAAGCAGCGAATGCCTTTTTTTTTTCCGGCCCCTTAGTGTCCTACATTTAGAAGCAAGGGAACGGCTTTTGGAATGTCTGAACTGTTGGAATCTTACATCTGCGAGAAACGACCGTTTAGTGGGTGGGATTGGAAGGCTTGCCTGGTTTGATCCGCTGTCTTAGTGGCGGCGAGATAGTATGAGACAAATACTTCAACGCCTGCACTTGAAATGGCTCGGCGGGCTGGTTTGACTCATGCAATTGACATAAAAAATACAACAGATCCTCTACCCTAACATGAGAAAACAGCCACGCCCCGTTGGGAGACCTATGTGACAGGGTGCTAAGTTCTTCTGTTTGTATGGCAACTTGAAAATTATGGAGGAACCCCTTGCGGTTATTACATGCGTATCATTTCATACATTATACCTGCCTTCATTCGACATGTTTCTGACGGACCACCATCTAACAGATATACTCATCACTTGGGTCCTCATACATTAAGCTATGGGTGCAAAGCAGGAAACCAGATCATGAGCCCCGTACCGGATAGTGCTCTAGGAGACAAGAGCGCCTACGGCGTCATGGTCATTTCAGGCACTTAAGGAAGCCCAACTTAATCCGCCTTGTACCGCACAGAGCCCAGCCTGTATCAGGTCCGCGTACACGGCATCGAAACAGACGATATTGGTTCAAGTTGCTGCGGTGTAGCTTATGCCAGTAACGTATCTGGGTGGAGCACTTCCACAATATGACAAATGAGATGTTCAATGATGGATGGTAAATTTTGCAGGCTTTGCAGATAACATTCAACAGCGATGCGAACTCTATGGAGATTGCTAGTGGTATTCCTAAAACCAGTAGCCTTTTCTTCATCTTATTACATTTCCACTTGGTGGTAATTATCAGGTGGCCAGCCTAGGACCTCTCGAATGCAACATATAAAAGCGAAGCATAACGCATGTAACACCCCGATCTTGTACCAGTTATCCCGTCGCCACAGCCTGCGATAAAATAGTCCCCTCTTGGGTCTATCCAGACATCCTTTGATAAAAATGGAAGGCGAAAACGGAAAAAAAGCGGCTATGGCTCTTGAAGAAACCCCTGTTGACGTTGGTGCAATGTACGACGAATCCTCGAATAATCTGACTGATATGTTGGGGGGATATATCCATGTCGGTTATTGGGAGGACCCAAACAAGGACGAAACACCTGAGGTAGTTGGCGACCGAATGACTCGCGAGGTTGGCAACCGACTCTCTCCTGTTCATGGGCAGCACATCCTCGATGTTGGCTGTGGCACAGGAAAATCGACCGCACAAATAGCCACCACCTATGATGTTCGCGTCACCGGAATCACCATCAGCAGGCAGCAAGTCAAAATTGCTCACTCCCAGTACAGACGAACAATACTGGCTGGACAAGTCCACTTCCAGTTTGCCGACGCAATGGATCTGCCGTTTGCGGACGCCTCCTTCGACGGCGCCTACGCCATCGAATCCTTGGTGCACATGCTTGACAAACGGACTGCCATTGCGCAACTCGCCCGAGTGCTTCGTCCCGGCAGCCGACTAGTCATTGCAGACCTTGTTGCCGACTATCTGTGTCCTGATTCTCCGGTCTCAGCACACTATGCTGAAATCTTTGATACCCCCGCCTTGGCCTCTGTCAATGACCTCCAGAATTTCCTCCACCAGGCAGGTTTCAAGGTCATTAATGTTACCGACATACGAGAAAACATTCGGCCTACGAGCAAATTGTTCGAAACAAAGGGTCTATCCCTGGGAGGTGAACTTGGGCAAAAGCTTCTGGAGTTAGCATCTGTTCTGGAGCAACTAAAGGAGCTCGGGTATGCACTGATTACGGCGGAGCGGCTCTAGTATAAACCTAGTGTTGAGGTTTCTTCCATGATAATTTCTCCCCAAGGTCCGTGTCTGGGCTCCCCGGTGGTAATATGGAATGCGTGGCGTGGCATTGCAACTTGCACCCACAGCGCTTTGGAAGCAGTAATAACGTAATCGTCTGTCCTTGAAAAATTGCCAGCTCCGTGAGACGATCGTGATTAAATCAAAGGGCCAGATAATAATGACCAAAGGGCCATAAAAATTGACCAATATCGTGTTGTGTGACTGAAAAGCCCGTCCGAGTAGACCTTGCTTATTCGTAAGGGACATGAGGCTTGGTAGGGCACGTCATGAGAATGGAATCCTGGCGTACATACGAACCTCATACCTTGCCTCTTAGATTATTTGGTGGTACATTTCTTTTGCCTTCGGTGTCACACTCGCAGATGAGATCCGCAAAGACCCCGTGTTGGTCTCCTGAGCAAGGAGTGTCTCTGGTAATTATCACACATACCTACACTACTACGGAAAGATCTGGGCTCGCCATTTTGCAATCTTCAACCGTGCATCGTTGATGGGTTACTTAATACGCAGCAAGTCGATTCTCAAGTGAGCTTCACCCTCGATTGCAACATCCATGAAAAAACGGGGCGGCTTCTTCCTATAGAGCTGGAAATAAACCTAAATACACCCCTCCATGTCCACTACTGGTATCTTAGATGGATCGACATGTTGGGGGTTTATCGTAGTTTGTTGTCTCACACTTTCTTGCACGGCATGTAACTCTGAATTCTTGACCCTGTTTGCATTGTCAGGTGTGCTTTAACCAAGTTAAATGGCAGTCTAGTGTTGCCAGAGATATGTCGATGATGCGCACTTTGACGAAAGGACCACAAGTAGTCCTTTGCCTTTCTACTGTAGGCCAAATTCTCAAGACTGGGATGCAAGGGAAGAACAATGAAGGTAAGGACTTGGGGACATGCGTCTTTGATTGTGGTGGTATTGACATGCCAGTAGGCTGTCCTGGGGCGCATCTAGATACCAAGGTGGACCAATGGGACGTGAACAAGATCCCAATACGGTCTTCTCCGCCGTATGTAGGATATGAGCATGGTAGTGCATAGCTGACACAAGCTAATGAAGAACGCTCCTGTCCTACGACACTGGACTGTACACTGTCTCTCGCTTGACTTGAAATCAGCACCGCTGTTCGCCGGGGCAGAACGAAAAATCTGCTGTAACATAACGCAGTCGCTCTCTATTTCATGCAATTAAGTATTGATCTGCAGAATCGAAGATCAAATGGATTCTATAGCTTCGAGGCCGCTCCCTGACCTGATGCGGTTTTCAAAATGGGGTGATTGCCTGTTTATATAATGATACTAGCTGGGACACACATGCTACATCTAGTCAAAGCCCTTTGGAGGGACAAAGGCCCAATAACTCTCCTATATTTACAACCTTGCTCGTGCGGAAACCCCCTTTGGACTTGTTTGTGTGTCTGCTGTTTCGAGCCGTTTCTCAATCCCCTCGCGGACACGATGGGCAAGATTGGTGTGCACCAGGGCGAATGTGCGGTACACCTTCTGTCTGACGGTCTCGGAGGTCTGGGAGATAGAGTCGGCTAGGTTGTCGATCAACTCATTCTGGAATTGCTCATTTCGAAACTCAGGGTACCATTCATAGAGCTCCCTCGCGAACCTATAGTCATTTTCATTTGCTTCCGACCAGGCCGGAGAAGAGACCTCACTGATCCACTTGGCAAATTTTTGACTTGCTGGTCTAACACTGAGAATTCTTTTGGGTCGAACCGGCGGATGTTCAGGATTGACGCCGAGACGATAGCGCTGAGCGTCCGGGTACGCGAACATACGAGCCTGGAGGATTGGATCCTCAGAAGGGAGGACGCCAGGCACGAGGTTGGATGGCGAAAAGGTAAGACACTCGATTTCCGAAAAATACCTTTGAGGATTCCGGTTTAACGTCAATTTGCCGAAGGCGCGCTTTGGGATCACAGAACCCTTTTTCGGATAAAAGCCGTAGTTCCAATGCTTGGTCATATCGAGTACATTGAAATCGAGGTCCGGAGCATCCTCTGGATCGACTACCTGGGCATAGGCGGTCCAAGTTGGAAACTCTCCACGCTCGATGGCCTCGTACAAATCTCGCGAGGAGCCATCTGGATCGTTCGTGCTCTCTTCCATGGCGCCGTCCATGCTGGCATTCTCGTTCGAAGGTCCGCCATCCGGAGAGAGATAGACATGGACGTATTTGAAAGATCCGCCTGGCATTGTCCATTTGTACGCATGGCCCGTGTAGGCACTCATGGTACGCCAGCTGAACATGGTCCCCAGTTTGCTGAAAAGCGTAAGGACCAAGTGGAGAGACTCGGGATTATCCGCGACCCAGTCCCAGTACATATTGGGATTTAACAAGTTGTTTTTTGGGTCCCGTTGTTGGGCATGCATCAGATCCGGAAACTTGGCTGGATCACGGATGAAAAAGTACGGGAAATTGATGCAGACCCAGTCCCAATTTCCTTTCTGGGTGTGAAATTTCAAGCCCAACCCTTTAACGTCTCGGATTCCCTCTGCAGACCCGCGCTCAAGTCCAGTGGTGGAGAAGCGTGCTACACACGGCGTTTTCTTGCCAACTCCCAGAAGCATGTCGATGTTGCATATATCCGAGATATCATCGGTGACCTAATTTTCCATAGATGAGACACTGGTTGCTTCGGCAGGTGGACCAGTCATGACTTACCTCGAATTCGCCATACGCACCCGTGCCTTTTGCATGTACGACACGCTCGGGGATCTTCTCGCGGTTGAAATGTGACAACGCCTCTAGAAGGCCTGTGTCATCCACCACGGCGTTTTGCGCGAATCTCGGAACAGCGCCGCTTCGTTCCATCGCTGGGCAGCCACTGATGGTTGCCTTCGCCATACTGTCACTACCTGGCATGTCTGGAGAGTCTGTGGCAATCGGAGCTGGCTTGTGTTGGACGAAACGTGGAAGGTTAATATGTGTAAAGAGTCGGGAGGTATGGGGGCTGCCTCTGTACTTATGTCGCACACCATTCGAATGGCTTGATATATTTGGTGGCACTTCTATCCCACATCAGCTTAATTCGGTCTCAATATTGATCATAGCCTCTCACTCTCTGGATAGACGATACCTCCACTGAAAAGGTACAAAATTGGTATCCCCTGCTCAAGCAAAGGCAAGGGCTCGTTGACTAATCCTTGCGATAACAAGAAGGGCGTTTCTGCCTCTGGAGCACCGAGCTCCTGTTCGCCGGGCAATGTATGCCAATGCACTGCCGGGTTTGTTGTCAGAAATGGCAATGTTTCACCGCTACTTAAAGTCGTCCTGCTTGTTTGTGGGCTGTCTGGATGCACCATCCATACCTGGGTAGAAGCCGCTAGCTGCGCGGCTGCAGCCGTGATCCCTCTTATGCAGCATACCCCGGGTGACATTTCTGAAGTGCCAAACTTCGGAACAGACACATTCTATCCCTGCATTAGCCCTTGCTTAGAGCAACTATACCGCTATTAGCGCTGTCCTCTGCATCGCCGAATATAATGAGATACAATGGTGGGATTTCTGCAGCCACCACGTCTCAACCTTCCGATTCCCCGCACCTGGCCATGTAAACAAATGTATTATATTTTCCTTATTGGCTTAATGCTACAGTACCACCCCTTTAGTACGCCAGACCAATGAATGCAAAGTCCAGGAGTTACAGTGAGCTTGTAAGTCCCTCATGCAAAAGACTTTAATGGAGCGGATGGCATCCTTCTCGACGAGGAAGGGAAGAGCAATGGGAGCAGCGACCAGATATGCAATCCAAACCTCAGTTACTCAGATATTGGTATTCTGAGGCGTCGGCAATGGGACTACAAACTCCTGGCAAGAAAATAGGGTATAATGGAGGATTTGACCCTTGCCTGGGCTGCATACCTTGCCCAACCTCTGTCTATTGCCCCTTCATCACACTTGTTCAGGTTTGCTCACCGCTATGCTCTCTCTAAGGACACTGGTAAATTGATGACAAGGAACATTGTTAAAGCTGGTCATACCCTCGGAGGCCTCTCTCAAGTGTCATTGTCATATGTGATTTGCCTGTGTATGTCTCTCAAAGCCCTCTTTAGCATCGCTACTTGGTCTATTCTAGTCTGATCCATTTCATCACGCGCGCTATATTGCGCCTATGAGCATGGAATCTGTTCATGAGCCTGTGGCCTTTCTTGGCATCAATGCACAGTTGCTCGATTTCATGAGACTTGCAGTTGTTGGTATATTGACTATATTTCTGGTCGATTATGTTGACCTGCTATATCGCTCCCTACCCTACATGAAGTTAGCTCCCGCCTATCCTCGGAGCTATCTTATGGGCAGGTTTTGGGCGAGAAATACAACAGGTGACAGCCTGGAAAAGACTTGGCTTGACGGATACTATCGAGTGCGTTTTCATCTACTCAACTGCATAGCTGGCAGTGGATTAACGCTCACAGTACACCAAACGGGGTAAAGTGTTCGCAAGGAAGACGGAACTGAACAACTGGTGCATTGTCTTCCCCTCGGAAATCAGTCGCGATTGGCGCAATCTACCACTTGATCAGATCAGCTTTCAACACTGGGCTCAAGAGGTACGTTTTGTTCGCGGCCCGTGCTGGGGACTTTTTTGTTAGTTGACTATGTGTCTTCTTCGACAACAGGGAGGACAGATCAAGCATCATACACTACTCACAAAGGCCCACTCCAAAGTTCCTCTTCTCTTTGCAAAAAAGGACCTGCTCTGTAAGTAATGGCCTCTTGTATGTTGCTCAACTAACAGTAATTATATAGTGGCCGTTCAGAAGAATCTGGTGAAGGAAACATTTAACCTACTCCCTGGCATTATCGGCAATGGTAAAGGTGAGAACTTTGTCCGCATATTGCAAAGGGTTAAATGCATTCGTTAACAGCGTTACTTTCAGGATGGGTGCCATTTGACCTCATGCAAATCTGTAGCGACTTGGTAATCAAGCTCAATGCTAGGATTCTCTATGGTCCAGCATATGCTGAGGATCAGGATTTCCATAGGCGATTGATCATCTTTGCCAATGGTGTCGATGGTATCAACTCTGTTTACTTCAATTGGCCTCGACCCTTGTGGGGGCTGGTATCTCTGATTCATCCTACCATTCGCGAGTTCTATGCGAACCTCCCACAGCTGAAGAAAAAATTGCTGCCTGACATCCGAGCCCGCGTTGCTAAACTGCAGGCCAAGGCGGATCAAGGGGAGGACAACGTCCCCGTATCTGATGAGGACATTACTCTTATGACTGCCCTTATACAATTGCATATCGAGGAGGGTACCCTTGGCGAACAAGAAAGTGACCTCGAGAGGCTCTGTATGGAGGCAGTTTTCTACACATACGAATTCTGGGGCCCAATAATGCCGACGCTATTTTTTATGCTTATGGAGATCGGTAAACATCCAGACTATCTAGAGGCACTCCGGGAGGAGATATCCTCCGCACTCGGATCCAACGATTGGTCTTCTGATTTCCTGGCGCATACTCCGAAACTCGAGAGTTTTATCAGGGAAGTACTTCGTTTATACGTTCCGGCCCAGTGTGAGTTTTCTTAGTCCCTTTTCCTTCGCTGTCCTAGCAGCACAATCTAGCGTTCAAGGGCTTAACACTGATGTCCACTCGATCACGTATCTCCAGCCACCGTCAGTCGAAGAACAGAGAAGCCAATCTACGTACAGTCCATGGATATGAACATCCCTGCTGGAGTCAATATCTGCGTACCAGCCAAATATATCCATCGCGATCCAGACTTCTATCCAAATCCGACCACTTTTGACGGATTCCGTTTCTACGACCCAGCCACCAACAATGTCACAGTGCGGGCCACTACTGCCACCGACACATATCTATCATTCAGCCACGGGTCAGGTCTATGTCCGGGGAGGACGTTTGGGGTGCATGTCGCCCAAGTGCTTTGTGCAGTTTTCATCATGGAGTATGATGTGAAAGTGGACACCAACAATAACCAGCGATTCCCAGATGTCCAATCAACAAAAGAAGGGCGCGGAGACGGTATTGTTGGCAGGACAGATGTCCTGATAAGAAAGCGCATGATGCCCAGTGCCTAATATACAAGAAGTTTCCGCGCTGGACCACGCATACCCGCAACCCTAAGGGCGCCAAAGCAAAGTTCTCGCTCTACGCCCGGACCGTGCATGTGATGTAGTTGATTGTTTCTGATTATTTCTCATCAGTTGTATAACTGGCTAGGCCCTGCACCGTGCGGTATTGCACTCTTGTACCTCTTTGAGTTGGATTGCCGACTGCTCCTTGTTCTAGGATGCTCACTACCAATTTGGTATACTTCCTTTCGGTTCTTTGCCCCCGTAATGACCCTGATATTTGTGGCAACCTGCAATCAATCTACATACAGATCCCCATTATGTAGTCTACATTTAGTTTGTTATATATGCTCAAGGAGTGCAAATGGTACCCTAGTAATGCGGCAGTTTGGAACGAATGTATGATTGAATGACTGGATCCCTGAACTAGCTGCATGATTCGTTTGCAAAGACATGATTACTCCTGAGCACGTAGACAATAACATTATAAGGAGCCATGAATTTCAACAGCAGACAAATGGGAATCTAGCCCTTGCACACTCCAAGTCCGGCAGTAGGCATCGTGTTGGCCATTTGGTCCATTTGTTGCACTACCTTTGTGATCGTATCTGTTCGAGTAGCAGGATTCATCGCACAAAAACGGAGTGCCACCCGCCCACGAATGGTTGTTGTGAGGATGGAAGCCACATTCTCCGCCAAAAGGCGAGCTGAGATAGCCAAGTTCAGTGCGTCCACACTATCCTCCTTTAACCCCGGCGGGGAGTATCGGAAGACGACAATACTCGCTGCTACTGGCGCCAGGATCACCCAATGTGCATATCGTCGAATTTCGTCTTCGGCAGTGCGGGCAAGACGGAAGCCTTGGTCAATCATCTCTCCCAACCGCCGACGACCCAGCACCCTCAGCGTAAACCAAAGGGGCATGGCTCGGGCTGGGCGGCTGAGCTCGGGACTCAAGTTATAGAAATTCACGGCCCCGTGCGGTGTGGTGGAGTTGATATATTCCGCATCCACGGCAAAACTGTGGGCGAGGGATGTACTCTCACGAATGAGGACGATTCCACAGCCGTATGTCTGGAACAGCCATTTATGTCCGTCCCACGATATACTGTCTGCGCGACCGATTCCATCGACGAGATGGCGGTGCTTGTCGGAGAGGGCAATTGACGCACCGTAGGCACCATCCACGTGCAGCCACAGTCCCTCTTCTTCAGCCACGTCCGCTAAAGCATGGAGGGGATCGATGCTACCCGTATTGGTGGTCCCACAGCTAGCCACGAGGAGGAAAGGTAGGCGGCCACATTGGCGGTCGGCTGCAATCGTCCGCCGCAGGGTGGCTGTGTCCATGCGGAATAGGGGGTCTGTGGGGATAACGCGCACTTGGTGTTCATGGAAGCCGATTATATGGAGACATTTCTTGATTGACACATGCGTCTGGTCCGATATGTATATGGTTCCCTCAGGCCGCCGCATAGGGGAAAGCATTTTATCCCGAGCTGCCACAACGGCGGACAGGTTTGCCATGGAGCCACCGGAGACGAAGCATCCACCTGCAGAAGGAGGAAGACCAACCTGATCGGCCAGCCACCTGATCATTGCTTGTTCCATTGCACTAGGACCGGAACTCACATCCCAACTCACCGCGTTTACATTGTAGAGCGAGGTGAACAGGTCTCCCACCCAGGCGAGCGGAGACGGGCATGACGGTACATAGCAAAAGCAGTGTGGGTGCGTGAGGCGCATCCGTTTGTCAAAAATATCCATCGTTTCCTGGATAACGGATGCGACATTTCGTGGGCTCTCTCCCGGGAGGAATGCCTCTTGCATGTCTTTCGTTGCAGACGCATCAAGTGTTCGGACAATGGGATCAGATGGAGCTGGGGCATTCAGCGTTAGTACTCGCGTCAGCACGCATAGCGTTTCGATTAAAACCCTTGTCTGGAAATTGCCGGCATGGTCCTCTTTCTCGGTCACCATCGCGAAACGAAGTACTAGCTAATCTTCCTTGGATGGATGGATTAGGTCCAGCCCGGGTAGCAGGGGGCACGGAGGTTTTGGTAGAAGAACGATAAGCTACAGGATATGGTAGACGCAGCGATACTAGGCAAAATATGATGGAAGTGTTAGTAGGCGCTTCGTTGCTTTGAAATCTTGGAGGAATCTTTGTAACATTCCCCAGGCCTTGCAGCAGCCAGCATGAATGCTTGCTACTACCACTCAACGTAGCGGTCAGCTCCAAGGGATAGCAGTCTTGATCGTAGTAGGACAAGGATTGTTTCGATCCCAGAGCAAAGTGACTGCTGTTTCCTGCAGTATGTGACTAATGCAGTACACCAACTAACTATTTCTCCTGTGAGGAGTAGTTACACACCTCTGGACCTCGACTGGCTGAGACGGTCGTAAATGATCAGTCCAGCATGGTAGTGGCTGGGATCGCGCAGCTAATCGAGGGCCCTCGACCGGCAGCTGTAATGATTCCTTGCATATGCCATGGGCACCCGAGGTAGTGCGACTTTCACAGTGATGCGCCAGAGGTATCCCATGTTATCCAGTGCTACGCAGCGCCGCCATGTCATTTCTCGCTTCGTTGTTCGCAATGAGTTAGGAACATATGCACAGCCCTGCCACCCTACAGAATAGGCCAGTGTCTTCGACCTTCCTTTCACCACTACCCTCGGCCCTTGCATCCAGCCGTCCCAGAGTTGCCTTCCGGTTCAGAATGGAACCATCTCCGGCCGCCCCAGCGTAGGCCTCGCCGACTAAGTACGGTGCTCGCTGGCGGATGACCTTGCTCCTTTCGCGTTCCGCAATGCCAATCTTGACCTGCGGTTGTCCAGGGACTTCATCAGACATTTCCAATCCTCCCCAATCATGGCCCCTGTCGTCCGCTTCGGCATCATTGTAGCTCTCGCAGCGCTGTCTATACACTTGTTACATCCGACCGAACGGCCCTTCTGTCGATGTCGACAGTGGGAAACTTGTTGGCCCTCTGAAACTGACTGGGCTACCCTTAACGCATCAATCGACGGAAACTTGATCTCGGTGAGGCCTATAGGGCGCGTCTGCCATGCGCCGACGTATGACCAGCAGGCTTGCGACATTTTGTCGAACGTTTCTCGCCACAGCGGATGGAGGGCCGCACAACCTGGTAAGCAGTGTTCTCTGATTTCGTGTGCGGATTCCATCGCTAACGGCAGGGATTGTAGGGACTCTGCAGGACTGGGTTTGGGAGAGCGGTTCGACCAGAGGGGAGACGTGCTATGTCGGAGGACCCGTGGATCTACCTTGTCACCAAGGCCGTACTTCTTTATACTCGGCTGCTGTGCGGTTGGTCTCCCATGTGCAGTGGGCCATAAAATTTGCCAAGGATCATAACCTCCGACTCGTGATCCGAAACACCGGCCATGATGGTTCAGGGCGCTCCAGCGCCCCAGGTTCATTCGAGATCCACACGCACCACCTAAAACATACGCACTACCATGAGGACTTCCAACCAGTCGGGGCGGTCACGGCCTCGGGACCGGCGGTTACTGTTGAGGCTGGCGTAACACTCGGGGAGCTCTATGCCGAGGGCGCTCGACAAGGATACACCGTCGTCGGGGGAGTCTGTCCCACGGTCGGTTTTGTTGGTGGCTTCCTTCAGGGGGGCGGAGTCTCCGGGAAGTTCAGCCACAGTAGGGGGTTGGCGGTCGATACTGTGTTGGAGATTCATGCCGTCACAGCTGCTGTGAGCATTTCCTTGTCCACCAACCCCAGCTCACGTGGATGTTGATCTGATCTCATGATGGACAGGGTGACTTGGTAGTGGCCAGTGATTACCGCAACCAGGACCTGTTTTGGGCCTTAAGAGGAGGCGGGGGAGGGACGTTCGCGGTCGTCACCCAAGCAACCGTGCGGGTATTCCCAGACGTCTCGTGTGTTACGGCGCGGCTCGCGGTGTCTGCGCCGGAGGGCTGGACGCAGGTACTGCCACTGCTGCTCCAGACGTTACGATCGTTTAACGAACAGACGGTCGCGGGAGAGATTCACCTGCGGGCCGATCCGCAGGCAGCCATGCTCACGCTCCATTTTTTAAACACCACGGACCGCGGCCACGTGGATCGTCGACTCGGAGCCCTCGTCGACGATTTACGAACCCGAGAAATCCCGTACGAGTACTCGTCGCAATATCATGCTCTCGTGAGTTCGAGTTTGCGGCAGGATCCCGACATCTACCCACCAGAGTACGGGATCACCCAAGGATCGGTTCTGGTTTCGAATCACTTGTTTAAGTCGCCACAAGGACCAGATCAAATCGCCCAGACACTCGCTCGGCTGACTCTACATCCTGGCGATGAAATTTTCATCAACACCCTCGGGGGCGCAGTCAATACCAACCATCCTTCTGTGAATGCATCCGTACATCCGGGTTGGCGCCACTCAGCACTGCTCATCAACCTCTACAAGGTTGTCTGTCTCTCGGTGGAAGCCAAATTATCCGCTAGTCGCGAGCTTACCACTGTTCAAATGCCGATTTTGTACTCCATAGATCCGAGCTATCAGGTGTCCTATCTTAACATGGGCAACCCAAACGAGGCTGACTTCCGCAACGTGTATTGGGGCATGAATTACGAGCGATTACTGCGTATCAAGCAAAAATGGGATGTGGATGCCTTGTTGATAACCAGGTTGGGGGTAGGGAGTGAATTCTGGGATCATGATGGGCTGTGCAGGAAACAGGGTGGCCTCTGGGGTTGACTTTTCTCGTGTATCTTCCCGATGCAGATGTAAGGATCAAGCACAGCCAGATGTTAATTTCAACCGAATAGTCCTATAGTAGATATATATAGGAGGGTTTATTAGGTTATATAGCCGCCGCAGTGTATTCAGTGCGGCTCTCTTTGGGTAGAATAATGCAAGCATATCCATAGTAGTCATGACATGTCGATAGCAAGCCTCAATAACAGTATCATATCTCACTAGCAACTGGGTGCTCTGGATAGAAGTGTAGAATTCGGACGAGAATACACGGGGATAATTGCTAAAACTAGGATGGATTATCTATTTGAGCCTGGGAAGATGGATGGCGAACTAGCTAAGCATTTTATGGAGCTAATTAACAAGTTCCAGCATGCCAAACAGAAGCAGGGCCGCTTGGTTACTGAATCTGGTCATCTAATGTTTGATGGTGAGCCAAGGTACCTGGCACGCAGTGTGAGCTTAGTGAAACATGTTTCAGAGCAGGGGGGAAAGGAAGCTTGATCAGGCATTCGTTCCATAATTTTATTGAGAGAGCTGCCTATGAATACATTGTATATGCTGTTGCAAACCCCTCCTGGTTTCCAGCGACCTGCATGTATCTCTTTTCATAACCGCAATAGGTGAGCAATCAGAATGCGGATGTGCAAGGGTGCCCAACTTCACCCAACCCCACCTATGCTATAACATTCTGTGAAATTTATGGCGATGACTCCAGTGTTTTTCTCACTATACCATGATGCATTTAACATCAAGCCTGGCTACGAACAGAACCACTTGTGACACAACTGATAGTATGTACAACTTGAAGGATGTTCCCACGAAAGGGAAAGGGCTTGTTGCAACCAGAAGAATTCCACAGGGTACGCGAATTCTCTGCGAAGAAGCTATCATCCATGTCCCTCATGGCTATAACCAATTGGGCAGTACAAAGCTACAGAAATACATCCGCGAGCAAGTCAATGCACTCACTGAACAGCAGCAACAGGCCTTCCTTGCTTTGCACAATATCTACCCGTACAAAAATCCCATCGAGCAATATATTGGGATCATCCGCACAAACGCCCTCCCAATTGAGGACGGCGAGACGGGAGGAGGAATTTTTCTCGAAGCAAGCCGTATCAATCATGCTTGCGATAACAACGCCCAGAAGAGTTGGAACGAGAATATCAAGCGGCATACTATTCATGCGCTACAAGACATCAATGAAGGTGAAGAAATTACGATTTATTATCTAGCGGCCCATAACAGCCGCCCCAACGAAAAAGTTTTTCACCGTCAGGGGTAGGATTCAACCACCAAAACGATATGAGAATAGGGGGTTTTAAGTCAAGAGAATTGGAGGAGTTGGTATGCTTGATAGGCACTTCAAAATGATGTTAAAATCAGGCCTGAAAGCCCTGAAACATAGGGGTTAATTTGGGAGACACAAGGTTGTTTCTATTAGATATTTAATTTATGTTATTATAACCATGTCATCCTGAAGACTGTTATTATTATTATTCTTCCATATTAGAGAGCGTTTTTCAGTCTAAGACTATGCACGCTCTACCTATTGCCTCTGGGCAACAGGATTTCACTCCTATCTAAAAACAGCTAACATACATATGGGATGGG
>JAPDEH010000075.1:0-137916 GCA_027569075.1 Aspergillus asperescens | reverse complement strand
CGGGTTAGTAGAATGAGTCGGAATAACCGGTTACCATAGTAATTAACTAGTACAACGGTTCCAATGATACATCCTTTCACTAGCGTAGTTACTAGCTCTTTGGAAACTTTTGGTGCACTCCTCCGTAATCGACGTGTTTAGAAAACGCAAGCTATGAGGGAGAGCGAGGTTCGGGGCCAGCTCCCGGATGCAGGTAGCGTGGGCGATCCAACCCGACACCAGCTCCTTTTTCTGCATGGTTTTATTATTAGCGATGATTGCTGCGCTCCATCTGGACACAGTTACAGGAGTTGCAGCGGCGTGCATTGGCCCTATTGAAGATAGCGGGAATGCAGCAACGATGACTGGCAGAAAATGGACGGCGGCGGAGGCAGTTGATAACCGCAGGGTGGGGTTGGGGGCTCCGCAATAGGCGCGGGCGAGCGAGACCAAAATCCTGAAGGAAACCATGGAGAGATACGACCTAGGGTTGTGTTGCAGCTCATCCAGCTGCGAGTTATAATTGGCCTAGAATTGGTCGCTCGATGCTGTTGGAGCATCGAGTTGAGGTAAAATGGGAAGAAGGGCAGACCAGTCTCATAAGAGGCCAGGGCAATAATAAGGTTAAAAAGGAAACAAGGCAGCGAAGCACCTATCAGAGCTGGATCGCCACCTACCAAAATCACGATCATATGGATATCCGGGGCGATAATTTTAGTTTAGCCTGGGAGAAGGGCACAAGAAAGATGGGGATCTTCCAGAAGACTTCCTGCTCGGCCGCTGGCCTACCACAGTCCATCAAGGGTGGACGTTGTCGTAGTAGTGCCTGTAGTAGTGGTGAGTCAAGACGTTGAAATAGCCAGCACTGGCCAGTGATCAGTGGCCACTGGGTCCGTCGGTGGGTTTTTCCTTGTGGAAACTGGAAATATTATTAGTCGATTTCTGGTGAAAGGAGATTCGATCGATGATACCCAATAATAATCATAATGGTCCATGCACGAGAACCATCGGCATGCAGGAGAGGCGACGACGCCCCGCCGATTTGAATCAACCGTCGTGGAGTAGCCCGGCAGGATGCTGCTGACAGCGTTGAAGGGCCATCCCCAAGGATATTGAACGGATAAGATGAATCCGGGAAGAATAACGGAGGAAATGTCGATGACTCGATACACCGATGGAGATGATGGAGAGGAGATGATTCCTTTGGCAGGCGGAAGCAAAGCCTGGGAGGCCCACTCTCTCAGGTACCCGTCTTCGTCACGCTTGTACTGGGCTAAGGATTCAAGGAATCGTCAAGAATAATCCTAATTATTAAATAATCCTCCCGAATACGACATCTCAGTTCTCAAACAGAGTGGTCCCAGGTACCAGGATGGAACTTCTGATCGTCCTCTGTGTAGTAGGATGGGATCCAGTCCACTGATTATGAAGAATCATCACGTCTGAGCATGAGCGGTACATCGAGATTCTCGATCTTGATCGCGGATTATAGTCAAGAGCCAATGTTGTCTCACCACGTATTCCCTCGGTATCCTCATCGATTTTCTATTTGAGTTTCCCCTGATCAACAGCACGGTCAAAGACTCAACCTTCGATAATCGCGGCCTGCCCTGGCGTGTTCGAGGCGGCACCCGTTCATGCACGAAACTCCATCTCCATTGGCGAATATTTCTGGAATCTATCCCTGAGTCCGGGCCATCTCAAACACTCTTCCCAACTAAGGTAGGCCTGTCGTTTCCAGACAATGGCATTTCATTCCCACCTGTGCAAAGGTACTAACTCAATAATCTAGTCCCAAGTCCTCCGTACACTCTACAGCTGCACGGTACCTCATCCGCGCTCCGCCGCTCATGCAGCATTCAGAATAATAGGATGCTCGTGTCCAATCGCTAACCGCCCCAAACCGCACCAACGCTGGAGAACAGTTGGAAATTTCCCGAGCCGTCATACTCCGTACCATCCTTGATCAACCCTCGCCGCGTCTCATCTCAGTTTCCCTGCAGCTTGTGCCCGTGGGCTCCTGTGTAAATTCGCTTCTCCGTACATCCCGGCTGCATGCCAGGTTGCCTCGACAATTCGGTCTTCTGTGGCCTTAGGGCCTATAATCTCTTTCTGATGTGCAGTTGATCATGAACTCATTGGAGGACACGAACTTATCTCCTCCGTGTGTTGTCGCAGCGATGCGCAAGTTTGGCCTTAATACTGCCTGCTCTTCTCTCGTTAATCTGCTCATCTACACCGGCTGACAGAAACTCTATCTCGTCGTTATTCTTTTGCCCTCTCCAAGAGCGGTTGAAATACACAATATTCGATCGCATTCCCGCTAAAGTACGACGTCAATGGCCAGGCTCCCGCATCCTAATGTCGTTGAACGATAAAAGCATATGCAGAAAATCATATGCCCGGCCTCTTTTTTCGGAAACCGTAGCTTAGAGGCTACTTTCTCGACTGTCTGACCGCGGTAATCGGACGAGGATACTAGTCTAGGGGTGAGGAATCGAGTTCAAATTGGGCATCTCAATCATCTGCTTGGACCAAGGGCAAAAAGAGGTTGCGAAATGAGCGAATGTCAACCTCCCACCATCGCCTATAGCTAAGATATGCGTCGAGTGCCAAGCAGCCTGGTCAAATTGACAACACTATTCTTCTCGAGTCTCGACTCTCAACTGACCGACAGATATCCGTTCTTAGCCATTCACTGTCGTCGTTGAAAACTGGAGCACTTAAGCAGTTACCCGCGTGACGGGGAATAGATAGTTGAGGTCTATCCCATGAAGAATGTGAATACAGGGACCTAAAGGCAGATTTGAGAAAGAAATGTATGCAAGAGCACTGGAAGATAGAATAGAGAGAATTCCTTATTGTCCTTCCCCCCATTATTATTGTCTTGGCATCCGCAAAAACGTGGACGGAAAGAAGCTCGACAGTGATTCTCTCCTCAGATTTCTCTCCCACTTCAAACTTCTCACTTGTCTCCTTCCTTTGCCTCCTCTCCCTTCTTCGCGGCCTACTTCTCGTTCCTTAATTCCCTTGTTGTGATTCACCCCCTTTTTCTAGGTCCAACTCCTGCGACTTCCGTGCGGGCCCTGTCTGCCACGCCGTGTCTGGCTCTGATAGTTTTGCGCGCTCCGTCCGTGTCGTCATGTCAACTCATGACAACGCGGACCCTCGATCAGAATCTGTTGCCGATGGAGTTACCGCGATGAAATTGGTGCCATCCGATAATATCACCGATGCTCCAACTCTCAACGGTGGAGGGGCCACGATGAAGCCTGACTCCCAAGCCGTGTCCCCAGAACCCCCAATCAAGGACGAGCGGGCCACCCCGTCCTTCGCGACATCGCGATCCTCCTCACGAACTCCGTCGAAGAAAGAAACTTTAGAAACAGATGAAGGGATTCTGAAGGACGAGGGAGAAGATGATGCGTCCGGCACGGAGAGGGTTGGCGGAGGTATCTCTGTCAAATTGGAGCCAGGACAGCCTCCTAAGTTGACTCGTAACTCCTCACAAAAAGTTGTCCCGCGACCGCCACAACTGTTTTTAGATTTGCCGGATAGTACGAGGGAAGCCCAGAAGACATTTGAGGTGATCGAAACCTGTCAGTATGCCAATAAATACATGGGATATACGGAACATGCTATGGAGTGTGATTGTCCGGAAGAATGGGGTGAGTCTTTCTTTTTGCCTCATCTATTGTCCCGCGGTTTTGATTTTCATGCTGCGCTGCCCCCGCCCTTTTCGCGTTTCTCGCAGAATAAATTGGTTAAAATTTGCTCCGGTTGTGTCAACGCTTAATTATGACTACTTCAAATCGTGTCCTGTTTAATCTAACTAAGTCGGCTAGATTCGCCCAGTTCCAGAAATCGAGCTTGCGGGGAGGACTCGGACTGCATCAACCGTGCCACGAAGATTGAGTGCACGGGTGACTGTGGGTGTGGACCAGATTGCCAGAACCAACGATTCCAGCGAAGAGAATATGCCCGCGTGGCTGTCATTAAGACGGAAAAGAAGGGTTATGGACTCCGTGCGGAGGAGGATCTGCGACCGCATCAATTCATTTTCGAGTACGTGGGGGAGGTTATCAACGAAGGCCCGTTCCACCGCCGCATGAGGCAGTATGATGGAGAAGGGATCAAGCATTTTTATTTCATGTCCCTTAGCAAAGGCGAATTTGTGGATGCAACGAAGAGGGGGAATCTCGGACGTTTCTGCAATCACTCGTGCAATCCTAACTGCTATGTCGATAAGTGGGTTGTCGGAGAGAAGCTCCGCATGGGCATCTTCGCTGAACGACACATTCAAGCCGGTGAGGAACTAGTTTTCAACTACAACGTGGATCGGTATGGTGCAGACCCTCAGCCGTGTTATTGTGGTGAACCCAACTGCACAGGCTTCATTGGTGGGAAGACTCAGACGGAGCGGGCGACGAAGCTGTCAAATGCGACGATTGAAGCCTTGGGGATTGAGGATGCGGATGGATGGGATACTGCCGTTGCAAAGCGGCCGCGAAAGAAGAAGATGGGTGAGGACGACGAAGAATACGTGGACAGCGTGCAGCCTAAATCATTGGATGAGAGCGGAGTTACGAAAGTCATGGCTGCTCTTATGCAGTCCAAGGAGAAGTGGATTGCAGTCAAACTTCTGGGGCGCATTCAGCGTTGCGAAGATGAACGGGTGCGCAACCGGGTGGTGAAAATGCACGGTTATCAAATTCTCAACTCTCAACTTGGCATGTGGAAGGATGATTTCAACGTTGTGCTACAAATATTAGACATCCTGGACAAATTCCCCCGCCTGACGCGGAATAAGATCATTGACTCCAAAATCGAGTCGACAATCCAACCGCTAACCAGCTGCGGGGATGAACGAGTTGAGCAAAAAGCGACTGTTCTGCTGCAACTCTGGTCAACCTTGGAGGTCGGCTACCGCATTCCCCGTATGAAGCGGGATCCCAATGCCTCCACACCGGCCGTCAGCCAGTTTCAGCGACGGGAGAACGTCTCAGATGAGCGGCAGCAACGGTCTAGATCGCGATCACGGTCCAAATCAATCGAGGCTCCTCGTGGGCCAGCAGCGCAGAAACGGAATGGCCAGGGTCCAAGAAACCCGCACCACCACCACGGCCCTCGCCCGTTCCGCCGGCGGTTCGACCCTCTCCCTCAGGGATGGTTTGCGGCCGAGTCGAATGGCCGGACATACTACTATTCAGCTCGGGGTGACACTACCTGGACACGGCCGACGAAGCCGGCTCCCCAGCCGCCACCGCCACCGAAAGAGTCGAGGGACAAAACGCTTCAGAATATTATTGATGGTATCATGAACGCAAAGGAGCAGACGCCCAAGGAGAAGACCGGCACGCCTGCTACCCCTCAACCGTCGAAACCCGCACCGGAGAGCAAGGATGGGCAAGAAAAGTGGAAGGAATACAGTGAAGAGAAGCGGAAAAAGCTCTACGAAAACACGGTAAGCTCCCCCATCTTATACAAATGTGACAGAGACTAATGTGTGCAGTTGTATCCCCACATAAAATACGTCGTTGATAAATTCAAGCACAAGCTCCCAAAAGACGACCTCAAACGATATGCGAAAGATGTAGGTGTTCTTATTTCTGGTATATCACCCAATAACTAACAACCTTGCAGGTAGCCAAAAAGCTAGTTAACTCGGACTTCAAGAACAACCGAGTCGCAGATCCTACGAAGATAGACGACAAACAGCAGAAGAAAGTCAAAAAGTTCTGCAAAGAGTTCTTCGACAAGGCCGTCGCTAAGCACCAGGCTCACGAGCAGCGCAAAGCCGGGAAAGGAACCAAAGAAAACAATCCCGCGACACCAGCCGGTGGCCAAAGTGACGGCGAGGACGGAACACCGGATGTGAAGATGTCAGATGACGAACGTAGTACCGAGAGGGGAGGAGCTGGCGGTCTCAAACGAAAGAGAGATGAACTCAGTGTTGGTAATGAAAATACTCCAGACGATACGCCAACTTCGTCGACAAAACGACATCGGTCGTCGACCCCTCCACCACCCCCTCCGCCTGCCATGACTCCTAAAGACGACGGCGACGGCGACAACATGAGCGTCAAGAGCGACGAGCTTGATGCTGACTTTGACGCTGACGAGGTCGTGCTTGTCGGCAATCCAACGCCTCCTCCGCCTCCTCCACCCCCACAAGAAGACTCCGATCTCCCCGACGCAGACACAAACTCGAATGGACACGACTTCGAAGGATACTCTAAAATAAACCAACCTCGCCAGACTCAAATTAGCGTCGAGGGGGATGTATAGAAACTTCTCTTTCTCCTTTTGCCCGTTCTACCCCCCCTATTTTCTCTAAATCTATTTAATCGCGGCATATGATGGGACCCCGGTACTTCATTAAAATATTTCAGGCTCTCTTTTTTGGGGACAGTCATTTATTAGTTAGGCAAGGTCAGGTTAGTGCAGCATTGCATGGGGTTGGGGCGTTTTCTCTGCATATTATTTTCAGATCTTTTTTTTTTTTTTTTTTTTTCCCAGTACTTCATTTATTTCCCACCCTTTATATTTGATCATCTCCTGTTTCTGTTCCATTGTCACCTTCAATACCCATACCCACCACAACCTCCTTGACATTGACCGCTATATTATTTCATCTATCTATCTTCACTACACCGAGTTGAAAGGGCTACATGTGTCCATGCATCCATCCCTTATCAATCTCGTTTTCCTAAAATGGAAAGGCACGGAGGCGTCTACGGTTGATTTGGGGGGTTTCCCCCTCTTTTTTTCTCTCTGCATTGTATAAATAGCCATCTACTACCAGTACTAGGGAAGACAAAAATCGGGGGTTTCTTTTTGGCTCTGTATGCAGAACATACTATATCTACTTCCTCTACATCTACTTCTATAGTAGCCTTAAGACCCATTACAATGAGCTTAATAAAGCGGATATATAATCAAGAACCAATACTATCTCTGTATGTTGGGGGTTTCTGTTTTGCTATAGGCTATCACTACGACGAGGAAACGAGGAATGGATAATGCAGTTCAGTATGTATGTGCCCCACTGCAGGTGAAACAGCAGCCATCCCATTCCTACTTTGTAGTTTGTACACACTGAAACTAATGACCCCAAAGTAAAACACCCCGTCCGTCAGGTATGCATGTCACGTAGCGTCGCGTAGCGTAGAGAAAGAAAAAAAAAAAAAAAAAAACCAACAGACAGAGCCGAGCAGTAGTAATAGTAGACTTAGTAGTAGGAGAAAGAGCGAAGAAAAAAAAAAAAAAAGAGAGAGAGAGAAAGAAAGCTTAATAGAAACTCTCCACAATACTCTCCTTATTCGCCGCTCCCTGCCCAATACCACCAGGTCCGTTTTCTCCAAGTCTAAACACACTCTCGATAACGCTCAGCTCTGTAGCTGTCGTGTCCAGACCCGTCACTGCAAGCCAGTCGTTGACAACCAAGCCCGCTCCAACAACGGGGCTACCGCGGTTGACGGATCCAGCGACGAGGGGCACTTGGAGGAGAGAAGAAAGCTCGTCCTGGTCGCGGACGGAGGTCTTGGGGTGCACGATACCGCCTTGGTTCGAGAGAGCCATGTATGAGCCCGTTAGGACGTTGTCGGCAATTGTTTGGCGGAAGACTTCGACACCGAGGGTGTCGGCGATGCTGTTATCGAGTAGATTAGCATATGCATATAACATAACTCCCGTACGGGCCAAGATTGGCTGGGTAGCTGGGGAGATAAGAGTGTACATTTCTTCCGTCTCACGCTCCAAATCCGGATGGATAAGGGCGACATGGTCGTTACAACAAATGACGTTTCCGAGGGCAGACAGACGCTCCTCTATACGTTGGACTTTGACATCGTCTGGGAGCGTGTTTCGCAGGTGTTGCAGTTCTTGGTCTGTTGTTGTTGTGGGGACCAGGAAGCCCTTGCGGTTTCTACGCACCAGTTCCATCAGTACATATAATAAGCATGAGATTTGCTTGGAGAATGGGTGGACACACCCTGCGGTTAAACGACCGATAATGCGTGTTCCTGCGATTGTGGCATGGCAGATGGGAATGACGTCTTGGAGTTCGGCTTCGAATACACTATATCATTTATTAACATCGAAATCGATTCATATTGCGGTTGGGAGCGAGGTCAGTACCTGTAGAAGTTTTCCGAAGCACCGATAGCCACAACGGCGTATGAGTTAGTTAGTCGTGAGAAAACACCGACCCTAGTATGGAGTCAGTCCCGTCGAGGTAGCGGTGGTAAAAGAAGGGTACGGACTCGTTGGAGTTCTCGAATTGAGCGCGGACAGCCATGGTTGAATACTTGTATGCGAGGAACTGAGGGGAAAAGATCGTCTTGAGAGTGAGGGTGGGGTATGGCGGGACAGGTGGTAGAGCACAGCGGTGCGTAGGGTGAGGAGGGAAAGGAGGGAGGAAGACGCAAAGGGATTTAGGAATACTAGTGGATAAAGATGAAGAATTCTCTGACAGATGAACAGAGAAGCAGAGCAGTTAAATATACCAGTGCAGGCAAGGCTGAATCCAGTTCTGGAGCAAAAATAAAAAAGCAGAAAAGCTCCCGCCACACCGCCTGCCGAACTAGTCCTGATATGGCGGAGTCAATAAGAGTCACCCGCTGTGACTCATTCTGAGCCATCCTGAGTGCGGTTGACTTCTTTGTTACTGATTCTCAAAGATGGAGAAGGGAATAATGTAAAAATATGATTATGCATGTACATGAAAACTAGCCTAACCAACACCGTAATCCCTGCTAATCCCAGAATCCCAGAATCCCAGAATCCCAGAATCCCAACCAACAAAGATAGTCCAAAGTGCAATTCAATAGAATCAATACGGCGGTCGAGGTGGCGGTGGCGCATAGTATATGGCTGGATGGTGATGTCCTGTCAAGTATCCCGGCAAAGGAGGCCGCTGAAAGTTGGATCCCGGCGGCGGCGGAAGCTGCGGAGGCCCACCGCGGGGCGAGAATGGATCAGGAAGGCCAAGAGACTCATTGATCGGCGGAATCTGCTGCCCAGCGGGAAGAATCCGCCTTGGCTGGCCTCGAGGGGTCGGCGGTGGCAGCACGTACGACCGCGGGTCTGGGTGTGCATGGTGCATCGGCAGTGGCTGAGGAGGTTGGGGAAGGATGGTACGATGGGGTGCGAGTCGAGGCGTATGCTGTGAGAGCGGAGGCCGGGGCACCTCAGCAGCAGCAACATCCGCCAGGGCTGCCAGTGCTGTCGGCCGCCTGTCCGCGAAGGGTGGAGGAGGGTGATACTCCTTCACAGGAACGCCATCCCGCACTTCCACGATTCCTGTGGCTTCCAACAATAGATTGATAATCTCGCCTCCAGTAAGTCCGGCGAATGGACCTGCGTCTCGTATCTCCTTCATCTGTGGATTAATATCATCGCCAAGTTTGGCTCGCTGAACAAAGTCATCCCAGCCTAACGCAGCACGTTCATAGGAGGCTGCGCCGGCAGGATCGCGCACGAATGAAGAGGTAAATCCTCTGTAGATTTCACGCGTCAGAGGAACCCGTCGGCCGCGTTCGTTCTCTGTTTCAGAGCCATCGGTCTGTAGAAATGTTTAGCCATGAGCAAGTCATCCACAGAAAGAAACATACCTCAGTATGCTCATCATCTTCCGCCGCACGCCGGCCTTCGATGAACGTCATGTACTCCCCATGACTCGTAAGAAGATGTTCCTCTTGGATATAACGAGCCGAGACCTTGAGAGGTTCATTAGTAAGTTCAAATGGCGCAGAGTATGATAAAAACCTACCCGACACCGCTCCTCAATAGCTTCCTTGTTAGCCTGGAAGAGCCTGTTCTCCTGTGCCACCTTGATATCGTATTCTCGTCTTATAATGTCCTGTTTCTCGCGCAACTGCGCTTTTAGAATCGAGTTAATATCATCGTACTGGGGAACGGCTTTATGCGCGTTCTTGTCACGAGCGAGACGTTTCTCGGACTGTGTAGCGAGTACAGCTAAAGCTAATCGTTGCGCGGCGGCTACCCTTCTAAAGGCCTTGTCCAATTCGCGCTGACGGTCCCTCAGCTTTTGGGTGGCCGCACTTGGGGAGGGTGACCGTTCAAATTCTATATCACTGGACCGGTCATTCTGGCGTCCAGTGCGCCCTGATCGCGCTGCACGGGTGCCACCACGCCCTCGTCTGCTCACCCCAAAGCGCGCTGATGTTCTGTTACGCGCTCCCCGGCCTCGGCCACGAGTACGGCCCCCACGACTTGCTTTGGCAATGGTTGATTCCGTGGCATTGTCCGGTGTAGTAGAGCCGCCAGCCTCTTCAGTGATTCGGCGGGATCCTTCATCCACTTTGGAAGCCGTGCCATCATCGGGTTGGGACAATGCATCTTCCAGCCTACGCTCATGGCCGTTTTGCAGAGTAGGTTCGGATGCACGGTCCAGCGCGGCATCCTCTAATTTTGGTTTTTTGCATGGCGAGCTGGAGGTAGACAGAATAGCCCCACGATCATCCGATTCAAGAGATTTTCGTTTTCGCGACATAATCGGGCTAGATCTGGTTGACATTGGCTTTGGCTCCTCTTCGATCTCACGAGCTGTGTATTCGTCTTTCTTGCTCTGTAGGTCGGAAAATATAGTACCCTTTGGTGATTCCTCGGCCGGCGGGGTGGGTTCTGAGGTATGGGAAGTCTCCACGTCCGCTGGCTTAGATGCCCCAGCCGTTTCTGGAGAAACATCTTGAGGGGGCGGAGATTTAACGACCGAAGTCGGTGGGCGGCTGCGAGTAGATACATTGGCGCCAACGTCCGTAGTCTGTCGATTGCGGTTTCTAGTTCTTGTATTGGAGGCAACAGGAGTCAAAGGGCTAGCTTCCAATTGTTTGGATGCCGCAGGAGTATCCGCAACTCCATTTTCCGGGAGTGTTTCGTGAGCATTGCTTTTGAGCCTTGTAGACTGTCTCGTGCTTCTGGGGGTCTCTTCAGCCACCGAACCCCGTTTGACGCGCTTAGTTCGGGGAGTCTCGGGAGCCGCAGAGACGGAAGGTGTGCCATCAAACCGGCTTGAATTGGGCTGAGCCGCAGGCACCGCAGGGGTGGCAGAAGCAGCAGCCCGTGCTCGACTGTTCCGGGTTTCACGAGTACTGGGAGTGGGTGCGGCAGCTGAAGGAGCTGCGGGAGTTGCACGGTTTGTATCTTTTGAAGAGCTGGCTTTACCAGGCCCATATTTGAGTGTTATGATGCGCGACGGCAGATTGCTACTGTGCTTGTTGGTGATGTTGCTATTTTGATTGCTAGTGCCCCTGCTAGCAGTAGCGTTGGCAGCCTTAGCATTATCATTCTGACTAGCACGCGCATCTCGGCTCGAACGTAAATTTCGAGTCACACGAGTGTTGGGAGAATCATTGCTAGCAGGTTCTACGAAATCTTAGTATTAAAAGTCACGGCAGGAGGTATAGACTTACCTCTGGGTGTGCTGTGAATGGCAGCTGTGTTATTGGTAGATGGAGTGGCTGAGCCGTGGGCAGCGTCAAATCGACGTTTGACTCCCGCCATCGCTTTCCTCTGAGGGTGTTGTTAGTCCGAATATGTTTAGAATTGTTGATGAGAGTCGTGCCGAAGACAAGACAAGGATCGCAAGCGATGGGGGTGGAGCGGATGTAAAAGGGTTGGTAGAAGGGTGAAAAGGAGAAGATTGGAAGAAAGTGTGAGGGATGACAGAAGAGACAATAGGAAGCAAAAAAGACAGAGGGATAGACAACGCGAAATAAAAGAAGGAGAAAAGTGTTAATTCATGGACAGTGAACAGAATTTAGTGGCAGGAGTACAAGGCGCTTGGCGGCCACCATTCCAGAGCGCGAACAAACAGTAGGGAAGAGAAAAGGATGTGTAGAGAAGGGAGCAGCGACAGGAAGCTATAGAGTTGGTAGGTATATTCCCCATTCGATAAGTGAATGGAGGATGAATGCGAGGAGGAAAGGACAAAAGGAAATAATAAAAAACAAACCAAGGGAAGACGAGCACAGGAAAAAGAAAAGAAAAAGGCACGGTGCAGTCAGTATGCGGCGCAAGATCAGGGTGCAAACTGAGGACGGGAGGAAAGGAAGAGGGGAAACGGAAGACCGAACTTACCTAGCAGCAGAATAGGAGAATAGAGGCGCGACAGAGGACTGGAAGGAGAAGAAATTGTGGAAGAAGGGAAGCGATGAAAGCGTTGATCGACGACTGGGGAGGATGAGAAGCATGAAGTAAGAAGTAGACGGGAGTACTCCGTCAGCCTCTCAGGTTACTGTTAGACTGCTCGGTAGTAGTCTAATCAACCCAAGGCTGGCTCCGGATGTAGAAACTGGCAGTAGTGGAGCCCCAGAACACGGTCAAACGATCAAACGGCGAGCCAAAAGAGAAGCTAAGCAGCAAGCCGATTTCCGTGGAAAGAGGAAAAAAAGACAATCCAACTATCGCTGTCGCAGCGCGTCGAAGATCTCCATGGATTGACTGTCAGTCAGTGTTGTTGATGGCAGACAGGGGAAGACGAGGGAGAAGGGAAGGGATGGCGGGAAAAGACCAAGCGGAGAGAAGAAGTATCGAGCCTGACAGAAGCGATCTCCCGACAGAAGTTGAATTAAACCGCAGCGGCGACAGAGGAATGGAGAGAGAAGAGGAGGAGAAGACGTGATGATGAGGATAAGTGTAGAAAGAGGAAATTTGACTGGGTCCGCAGCCGCTGCGAAGTTCCATTTCCACCTCTTGCCTGGTGGCGCAGATCAACTACTTGCTCTAAACTATAGGCTCCAACAGGTCACCTTCTCTTCTATTCTAAAGTAGAGGAGTTATTGGCTTTTCAACTCCCTAGGACTTGAATAACCATTCACTCTCTCTCTCTCTCTCTCTCAGCTCTTATTGTCTTCTCGTACAGAGTAATTCTTCTCCCATTCCACCCAAATATTCCAGGCCCCTTGCGTTATTTTGACCCAAAATCTTCCAGAAGAACTTAAACCAGGGTCCTTGCTTGCGCTCATTAATTATATATCGAGAGCGTCTAGGAGTATCTTGAGGACGATGCATTCGGAGACAACGATGGATGCCGTTTTCCCATTTTTGTGAAGGAGGCTCATGCGCTAATAAACCTATACTTGTGCCTGGCCAAGTCCAGCAACATTCAGCCTCCAACATCGGCGAGTGACTTTGGCCTTTACCCAGGTTAAACTTCAGCAACATCTACTTCCCGCACTTCCGAGCCCTCTGCTTAAACTCTTACTGGTTGCGCATGATACCCAGTTTGTCTGGATACCTGTCAGCGGGGAAACTTTGCGCGCTATACCTCGGCTGTTGTGCCATTGCCTCTATAAAGTACGGGTTGAGGAATACCATTCCATCGGAGGACTCATGTAGAAGCTCCTGGAGATTGCAGGATGTACACGTATGGGAAACATTGGAGCGACTATTTTGCTGCTATACCACAGGATATACCACGATCCATGGATGGAGCAACGTATAACCTTAACTTGACAATTCAAACTTAGAGTAGTTGACATGGCGACGTGCCTGGGCTGTTTCCGAGGAGGTCAAATCATGCGTTGTTGAGCCCTATAAATTGACTGGGAATTGACTGTCGAATCTGTCGAATCTGTCGAATATATATAAATATAGAAAATTTTTACCAAACATTCTAATGCCGGGTACCACTACTAACTGCTAGTTTATACTAGTAGAACTTATGAAAGTGCTACAAACATGAACAGCTACTGGTTGTGGTCAGGTTGTACTTACTATACCTTAGTACTTAGTTTTCCTGAACAAGTGTTGAATGCTTCCATTGATGTGTACTATCTACCATTACTGCAGAGTAGATCTACCAGTGCTTCGCGCTACTACTACAGTAGTAACTAGTTATCTAGTACTACTTTAGTAAGTAATGGTAACTTAAGTTATAGTAGTACTGCGGTAAATCCAACCGTGTACGGTAAATACCAAAACATTCCATTTATACGTACCACGTTTTCATACTTATTTTCCTGCAACTCAAACTCCACCCACACACCCACCCACCACAACCAAATCGTTAACACAACATAGTAAACTGCCTGCCAATTCTCTCCCACCCCCCTCGATCAGAACGAAAACCAAAATCAAAATGCCAACCAGAACCCCCACAAAATCCGACTTCCCCTCCTCTCTAACATTCACCCTCACCCCACCATCACCCACACCTCAATCCCAATCTCAATCTCAATCGCGACCACCACCGAACATCCTCCTCCTCCTCCACGGCCTCGGCGACACCCACACCCCCTTCACAAACCTAGGGACATCGCTCGCCCTCCCTGAAACAACAGTCCTAACAATCCAAGCACCCAACCCCCTCCCCTTTGACCTCTCAGGCTTCCAATGGGGCGACGACATAAACTTCGATTCGCGCACAGGCGCCCTAGACATGGACGCGGGGTTTACAAAGACTACAAATTTACTCATTGAAACCGTCATAAAGTCCGTCTTAGTGGAGAAATGCGGGTATAAACCGCGCGAGATCATGATGTTGGGATTTGGGCAGGGTGGCATGGCTGGTCTCGTTGTTGTGGAGAAGATATTTAAGGAATTGGGGAATGCGGCTGAAGAAGGAGGAGGAGGAGGAGAGTTAGCTGGGGTGATCTCGATAGGAGCTGCGTTTCCGCTTTCACTGGCTGGGAAGACGAGTAGTGGACCGGGAAAGAAGAATCGGACGCCTGTTTTGGTGGTTGCGGGGCGGGACTCGGAGGTTGTGACGGAGTCTGCGGTGAAGAGGACGAAGGATGTTTTTGAGTTTGTGGAGCTGCATGAGTATAAGAGGCGTGGGGATACGATGCCGCGGAGCCGGGAGGAGATGCTTCCCATAATGCGGTTTTTTGGGAGGAGGTTGCGCAGTTGGCAAGGTGTTCCGGAGGGGAGTGTGGAGCTTTCTTAAGAAGAGAGAAGAAGAGAGGTTTACGCGGTGATGAGTATTCGGGCTGGGGGTATAGGATATGGATGTTTCTTGGTATTAGGCTAGTGTACATTGTCGAGTGCTTCCCGGGCCTGCATGATGGCCTTTCGGGCTTCGTGCGCTGTTACGGGGAGTTGGGCCTTCCCGCCTTCTTGCACGGTTCTGCGCAGCTGCTCTTCTGTCTCGCGCAGAGCAGTTCGGCCGTTGTCGCGTACTTCCTCTTCCCAGAATGATCGCGCGGCTTCCCATTTTCGCTGCTGTCGTCGCAGTGAGTATATCAGTCCAACGGCTGCAATGGTGCAGGTTTCGTATACCGAGGCTGTCGGTAGCGAGACGTAGGTTAGTACGGAGAGGGCAGATGTCAGAGACGTTGTCGATAGGCTGAAAAGAACCAGGCGCTGCGCCATTGCCTGCAGAGATGGCGCCGTGGTGTCGAGTAGTCGCGTACGGCTCTGTGCGATTTGCGTGGGCCATGGCTGGCTTTCCTCTTTCGGAGGCTCCACGATAGCTACGGCGACGTTTTTGCTGTCGTTGTCGGTCGCCTCCTCTGTAGGAACGCTGACCGTATCCTCTTGTGCTGTGGGGTCTTGCAGGCCAGCCTGCTCAAGTTGACCAGCGGTCCAGATTACGTCCTTCTCAGCACGGTGCAGGTAATTCTTCTCCAGAATTTCCGAGGTAATCATACCCACATCGTCAACGCGCCAGAACAGCTTCCACCATGCCAGACCACGCCACCTCTTAGTCGCAAACCCTTCCTCAAGCGCACCGCGAAGTTCTGTATGCGCTTTCTCAGCCCACGCGGACACGGTCTGATCCAGGTTTGCTCGGGCGTCTTCCGAAACAGAGGCATCCTCTTGTTCCTGAACTCTTTGAAATTCCTGCGCCGCGACGCCTTGCTCCGCAGCATCAACCAGGGAGGTTATCAGTGATCTCAAGGATGGATCTAGAGCTCCTTCTTTGCCACGTGCGGACGATAACCATTCCACAATTGGCTGCACTCCGCTGCTGTTCCACCCACGCTCGTACAGAGTGGCGTTTCGTACAGATTCGCGGAACTTAGATAGGGCTTCGTCCGCCTTGTTGGTATCCACAAAAGCAATTCGATCATCCTTGATAGGCCCAGCAACTCCGAGTTCGACAGCCGCAAAGATCGAACCTGCCTCGTTCCTTAGATCGGACTGTGTAATCAACCCACTGTAGGCGAGTAAACCGTCCACTCCCTGTGCACACACAATGCTCCTGTGCACCGGATACCGCACCATATTATGCCTCCCCGTATGCGAAGTCTGAATCGTCACCGTTGGCACAAGGAACGTATCAGCCGTTAGCTGCGAGCCAGACATGTCTGTTCCCGCTCCCAGACTCGTCACTAGGATTTCCAAGTTGCCCTTCTTCAAAATCTGCGACGGGACCGAGATAGTAGGCACAAGATGATTCGAAATACTCTCCGAGACTTCCCCGTATCTGTACCTGTCAGCCTAGCCCACCAAAAGAGAAAAGGAAAAAGAAAAAGAAAAAGGAAATAAGAGCAAGAACAACATACCTAATTAACAAGCCCCTCTCCAAATCCCCACCTTCTGAAACAGAATCCAACATATCTTCCCAATCCTCCCTACCCTTCAACGGATCAGCTAACAAAAGCCTCACCAGCTTCTTCGCCGCAGCAACATCATTCAATCCCAGAACTACCCCACCCCAACTAAGTCAGCAAAACAACCCAATTCAACAGTAATTAACCCTAACCTACCCGCAACTCTAAGCAAAGGCTCGTCCGACTCCAGCCCACGCAGCGCCAACTGCAACCGGCTCAGGTTCACCTGTTCCGGCGCAACGCCCTGGATATGCGCGAGGGACTCGTACAATTCCCTTAACCGCGGGGGAACATGGCGGGCAGTGAGGGCTGTTGATGGGGCGGTGGAATATGATTTTGTGTTTGGGAGGACATTTAGACGTGGTAATGGGGGTTGTAGCTGTGTTCGCGGTTGTATACGTGTTCGGAGTCGAGGAGAGTGGTTGTTGCTCCGACGCGTGGAGAGATTTCGATGTTGTTGGACGCTGGCGCAGGATGGGCACGGGGTAAGTGTTTTCGCGGCTGAGTCTGTCCTGCGCGGTAGGCTCTTTGGGAGCGAGCCGCGGAGTCTGAGAGGCATTGAGGGGTGGTTGTGTGAGGTGGTTGAGGTGTGACAGTTGGCCGGGATTATTTGGATTCTTGATCTTTATCGTCGGATGAAGTTGGAGCGGGTCTTGGCGGGAATGGCCGCTCTGCCCGTGACTGCGCGGAGATTCTACAACATATACAAGGTATTCTGGCATAGCGGTTTCTACTCTGTGCTGTACTTGAAAGGCTGAAAGAATTAACAGGTAAATATTCATAATGTAATTCATCAACTCATAGTGCCAGCGTCGCAGACGTTGGAGCCTCTATGCAGGACAGACAATAAGCCTCCTGAGCTTGCATCCTCAGTAACAATATCAAGTACAGGTCCATGTATGTCATCCGACAGAAGAAAAGCGCATAGGTGGAGCAGATTAGACCGTAACTGCTCCACCACCCATAGACAGACAGGCTATTCCCATATCCCACGGATGGGGTTTCTATACAGGTCTGTAGCCACCAGACTACAACGATTGAGGGAGTATTTCGGGTCAGAATGACGTCTAAAAAAGGCCTGGGCCAAACCGGGGCGATATTCAATTTTTCGTTTATCATGCCTCTAATCCTGACCACCGGTGTCCCGTTGTCGACGAGTTTTGCCTGGGCCAGCGGACCTATAGATTATTAACATTTACTATATCGAGAGGAACGCGAGATGACTTACATGCTGATCCGCCTCGCGACTGTAGCGAGGCCAGTGTCATTATCAGCTTCATGTTGGGCGCGGTCTAGAGCAATTCGTCTCTCTTCTTCACTTCGTTTAACCACCTCGTCGTGAGTTGGCGGGAGACGTTCGTTCTGCAAGTCGACCTTGCGGGCATCTTCGAAGTTGGTAATAGCTTGCTTGATTCCCTCCGCTCCTAGCATAAGAGTACCGGCTGGCAGCCGGCCTCCAGCCGCGGTTTTGAGCTCCGTAACCCGTTCAGACTCCTCACGTAGTACCTGGAATACGCGAGACAACCGGCCAATGGCAAGGATTTTGTTCTTGATGGCCCGTCGCTTGAACTCGGTGCTCTCAGTATCCATCGGCATTGGTGGAGAAGACTCAGGGGGTGAGATAGTTGATGGGGTCTCGTCCTCAAGCTCCTCCTTGGAGCAAGTGTTGAGAATGGCGATGAGCATATCGGTAATCTTCTCACCGACGAAAGGCAGTGACCAAGTAAACACATCCATGAAGTTCGGCAGCCAGTAAGGGTGAGGGGTGCAGTTGAATTGTCGGATATTCATGACGTTGTTTTCGTATTTTAGGACGGCGGCCTTGTTGTTGTATACATCCAAGTAGTTTGGAGCGCTGAAGATGGTCATGACACTAGGGAAGCCTGTAGTCCGGGTCTTGCGATACATGCGGTAGCCGGCATCCTGAGCCTCATGAGCTCGAATGACCGAGAGCAAGTTGTTCTTCTCGAGGAAAGCGCACGCGGCAGGATAGGAAAAGAAGTACGAGCACCCTCGAACGCTGTTGTGGATGAAGTAGTCGCCAGTCTTTTCTTGACCGAAGTCCTCCAAAGGGTCAGCCCAGAGAATATCGCACATAAGCCCGTGGGTGGGGGGTTCTCTGAATCGATCAATCTGCTTAAGTTAGCTTGGAAATTGGTCGAGGCATATTCTGGTTTCATCAACTTACCGACTTGATGTCTTCTAGGGTGTGCAATTCAGGACTCAACCCTCCGTGGATGCAAAGGAATTGCTTGTTCATAACCGCCGCCAGCGGCAGCGCGCAAAACGACTCGATGCAGGCTTCATAGATGCTCTCGTTGTATTTGTGCTTACATTCCAGTTTGAAAGTGAAGTAGTCCGTCAAGTGTCGACATTCGTGATTTCCTCGCAGCAACCAGAGCGTATTTGGGTACCATATTTTCAATGCCCAGAGATAGAGGACACACTGGGAAAGTTAGATTGGCCGTGCGGGAGAGACAATAGAGAACTCACCTCGATACTGAAATAGCCCCGATCGACGTAATCGCCCAAGAAGAGATATCGCGTTTCCGAGGGGTCTCCTCCTACTTCGAACAGCTTCATCAGATCGTAATACTGCCCGTGGACATCACCGCACACGGTTATGGGCGCATCCATCTCCAGTAGATTGGGCTCCGATTTTAGTATTTGGGTGCCCGCCTGTATAATCCATAGCGCCTGGGCCTCAGTGAGGCGACCTTCCCGATAGAAATGTTGCTTGAGAAACTGTAGATTCGGCTTCGTTTGGTCCTCGGGGTCCCAAAACTGCTCGTCTGTTGGGGTGTTCAACGCGGGTGCTTGCACCTCTAGACAAAGACAACATTGACAATTAGAACAGGGCTGGACTGCGTGCAGGATGATCGCATGTTAGTGTACTGCTATTACGCACCTTTGACAACACGTTCTAAGGTGGACACCTGGGTGCCATCTTCCATCACATGCAGGGTGAAATCAATCTCCGGGACCGGCTGCTTATCGGCCACAGCTCGCGCGATATTCTTATCCATCTTGAACAATGGCAAGAACTCTCGGGTAAGACAAATCGCAGGAACCTAAACTCCTCGTGGGTAGATCAAGGCGAAACAAGCCGAGCGGGGAGAGGAGGGGATGGAAAAGGGGAGAGGAGATGGTGTTGGCGGTGGTGGGGTTAAGCGTGGCGGATTTTCTAACACACGACAGAGAGGCAGGTTTGAGGCTACAGTCGCGCCAGGAACAAGTTTCTTTTGTTTGTCACGCAAGAGGATGCTGAGGAACCATGTTCTTTCAGAGTTATATCCAGGGAGATCCAAAAATCGGCTGCAGAGGGAGGAAAAAGTAGTGTGAGTGGAAAATGGAGAAGCTGAAAAGATCCACGTTGGAGCTGAGATGGAGGCAGGAGACAGGAGGGAGGCCTAACAGTCCTTAATCAGCGACGCTATACTGGGTGAATCCGGGGCAAACAAGGCAGCACTTGGCCTTTGCCCAGGCAGACCAATTTTATCTCCAAAGATTACAGGACCCTTAACCCTTCGTAGTATACAGCCTCTCTCGCCTGCTGTCTCGTCGGTAACGTCGTCACGGTTCTCGGCGTGGGGAACCACCATTCTATCCTGAACTTCCCATCTCCATCAACCCTCAGCTGATCGCCAGTGTTATATTTCCCCCTTTCTTTCCCTCCTCATCAATGATGTACGAATCATACCGTACGTGTACCCTGACTCTCCCCCCGCATACCCCAACCTAACGCAACCAGGCCCCCATCCGCTGCTTGCCCAGGTCCCATTAACCGTCTCCCCATTCATCAATCTCCCCACCACAGTCACCCTTCCCTACACCTACAAATCCGTGCCATCTACGCTGCCTCCCTCTGTCACCGTCGACCCGAGCAATCCAGACGCCAAACCCCGCTACGTAATCTCGACCAGCGGCGAGCACGCCGCATCCCCAGAGGACATACTCGCCTCGTGCAAGGCTCTTGAGCAGCATCTAAACAAGACAAAGATTGACGCGGACAAGGCGATTCAGCAATGGAAAGAGTCAATTTCCGCGCGAGATCTCGCAGAGAAACGCCGTGTAGCCCCTGGTTGGCTCGATCGCGATGAGAAGCTCCTGCAGCCGTGCAATACGTCACAGCGGCTCTCACAGGGTCGACCAAGCCAGAGTTTACTGGATAGTGCTGCTCCGGATCCTGCTGCAGCAGAGTTGCCATCTATAACCCCGAGAAATGAAGGCGAAGAGCTAGATAGAGCGTTTGGGGGCCTCGACCTGAAATGATCGGTATAGACCTGTTGGATATACCGAATATGCACTGGCCGCTGGGCCTCTCCGTCCGAGAATCTCAATAACCGTTGCGGATAAGCGCCGTTTCAGTTGCTGTATGAGATAATGAGACTTCGCCACGGGATATTTACTATCCAGACGGCAAGTCAGCAATATGTCCGCTGAGCTGCAGGGAAGGAGCTTTATAACTGCTCCACCAGCTCGTGGTTGTATATAGCGAGGAACTTGAGATCTACGAACGATATGCAGAATGTCTCTAATATGATGATGCGGCTTCTAACACATTTTTTTTTCTATTACGTATGGACCAGCAAATGAGTAAATTGTTCTTGTTATTTCAAGGTCTTGTTGCAATTAGTATTATCAGACCTTGGTAGGTAGGATGAGGTCAAGCGTGGATCCGCTCCACCAAATCTCCGCGCAAGCTTCAACTCAACTTTTCCGCTCCGCAACTTCCAGCTTCCAGCTTCCATCCCACACTTGAACAGAAGGCAAACACCATGGAATCTCTAACATCGGCCCCCGAAACAGCCTCCTTCACCCCCATCTCCGTCCATCAATCACGCACCCCAAGCTCCTTCCACTCCGGCCCCGCAATCCTGCACTACCACGCCTCAAACTGCAAACTCGTCGCCCTTGAGCGCGATCTCTCATCGGCACCGACACTGAATGCTCTCCGCGGCGCAGCAGTCAATGGATCGACCTCAAGCTCAGCACACCATGAAAGCAACGACGCGAATAGTACCGAAGGCGAAACCGAGAAGGAAGCCGTCATTGACGGGCTAGATGTCTGGGTGACTTCAGAGTATGTCGCTCCTTCAAACATCAATAGGTCTCGATCGATACGTGTAATAGTTAGAGACTAAGCGCAATTGGCGGATAGTAAATTCCTCCTCTACAACTCTGCCACCTCAGCGGGTCTATCAATCGCCTACCGATCCATCTCACTCCATGCAATCCAGCGCCTGAAACTCCCCACCACCCAAGACCAACCGATCGAAGCACAAGGTCTCTACATGCACATCACGAAATCGCCCTCGCCTGCGTCATTCCCACAGGAATCTGACGAAGAAGAAAGTCTCACCGTGACGATTGTCCCCCCCACAACGAACCCCTCACCTTCATCAGCGGATGCAGAGCCCGAAGCCGAATTCGAAACAGAGATCCAAAAATTCTACGCTGCTGTCTCGGCCTGCGCAAACCTCCATCCGGACCCTGTCGAAGAAGAAGACGAGGAAGGTGGCGCTTTCGCCTCAGGCCTTGCCTTTCCTGGTGCCGGGGAGGGCGGATTACCGCCTCCAGTAGATGGGAGCTCCGGGTGGATTACGGCGGAGAATATGCATGAGTTCTTTGACGAGGAGGGAAATTGGATTGGGGAGGGAGATGGGCCGGGTTTGCCGGGTTTGGGGAATGGACTTGGGCCTGGGGCTGGGACTGTGAGGGGGAGAGACGAGGAGGGGAATGAGCAGCCTGGTGTTGTTGAGGAGGATGCTGGTGCCGATGGGGATGAGACGAAGTGGAGGAGGACTGATTGATTTCTTCTCTTGACTTTGTGTGTCACGGATATGGTGTAAATAAAAGCCGAGCAGGTTGTCTGTTCTTGTACAGAGATTCTGCGGAATATGTCATGAGTATTCGGGTTTGGAGAGAGGTACTTTTCAAATTACTACGTACCTAATGGTGTTCACCAGAGGTTATCAAACTATACAACCAAATCGGGGAATAATGAGAACGCTGCTAAATCAAAAGTTAAATGTTCTCCAACCCCTAGAATCCCAGACAAACATGAACAACATCATTGAAGCCTTAAATTTTCACTCCTTCAAAAACCCATCTCCGTCGTACAGACTCCCCGGCGTGGTTGCGCCAATTCCCAATCCAACTGTTTTCCTTGCTGGCGTCGTACAGCCGTGCTTGGCATTTCGATAGCTTGACATGTGCGCTATCCTATTCACCTGGTTGTGTTGCGGGGATACGTTACTTTTGTCGTTTTGCAGATTAGGAGAGTCATAGATGAGGGAGACACCCGACCTCCGCGGTGTCGTCTGCAAATCGGTTTTGTTTTGGTCTTCCCAAATTGGGACTATCGCGCCAACTTGCATCCCAGGGATTTTGTGCTGGGTGTTATCAGATGACGCACTGGTGGTGTAGTGGCTGGCTCGGTTTCTCTCGGTTTGGCTCTGGGTGCGTGGTGGTGTTTGTCCTCTAGCTTCGCTCTTGACCCGTCGCAGAGAGTGGGTCGGCTTTCCGGTGGACTCTTTGGTGCTATAAATGCGGGGTGGTTGGCTGGATGGCGGAGACGTTGGTATAATATCCTCTGACTGGATTAGCGATTGATGGCTGTTGCGCGCGGGTTTACCCGGTTGGTTGCGTGGTCCCATAATGGTTGATCGGCGAGGGCTTCCAGGAACTGGTGAATTCTCTAGCGTAGTAGGCGAGCCTTGATAGTCTGAGGCATTCCATACGGGTGGGTTTCGTTCCGGAGATGGGGTGTGGGACAGGCTATCTTTATCTGCAGTTGTTGGCAAGCTTGTGAGAATACTAGGTAAAGCCTTCTCGGTGACGGAGCTTGAATCTAGCTGCATGTGCCTTTTCTTCTTTACCGGGCTACCATGAGAGTCTATTGGCTCATCATTGGAAACATCGATTACTCGAGAGAAGGGGCGATCCGTTTGAGCATCATGGATGCTATTTCGATTCGTTGTAGACATTTCAGAAACACTGGAGTTGCGCGAGACATTTGACGTCGACAGATCAGATATCTCAGGCCGGAGGATGCCAGACTTCTCAATTTCCTCTGCTTCCTCTGGTTCCTCGACCATAGGGGAAAATGCAGGCCCTGCAAATGTTATGGGAGGGTGAATGGAGATTCGTACACAGTTTTGTCGTCTGTGTCCTTTTCGGTGCCCACTACTTTTCATAGCGGATGCCAATGGCGGCTTAGGATGGCCATTCGCAGTCTGAGATGTCGTTCCTTGAGGCAAAAAGCTACTTGCACGCCTCCCTGGAGAATACGTGTTGTACGTCAAGTTGTGTGATGTGCCTGTCCCAGTGTAGAAAGGGTCGTTGTCCCTCCGTGGACTGCCATGCATTGAGTGGCGCTGCATCTGACTGATGTGCGGCAGTATGCCAGTGTTGCGGCCTGCTGTATTCAGCGGCGGGATATGGTCCAAGTCAAGGTAAGGCTTGGACGTAGTATTTAGAGATTCTCTAGCGGACAACGACTCACTCCGCCTGGGTGGTGGGCTTATCCGTTCGGACGAGCGAGTCGGACTGCACGCAGTTAGACTGCGGCGAGGAGAGGTACGCTCGGCGTTCACCTTTTGGCCCCTGCGCGCAGGGGAATTGGGAGGGAAGATGAATGGAGCTGCATTCGTCGCAAAGCTTCTGCGCTCATATTCTCTCCCGACGTCATTCGCGCTGTATGGGGCAAATATTGGACAGGGCGGCAATGCAGGGGATGTTAGACTGTTATCGGCGTTTGCAGATGCCCCTCGGCTGTCTTCTAGGATCGAACTATCTGCTGTTTCGAGGCTCACCGACGAGCATCGTAACGAGTCATTCTTCGACAAGCGGAAACGGTTCGGAGGATATGCACAAGGCGGGGGTGGAACGGGCAGCTCTGGCACCATTCCTGCGGTTTGAGATGCGATACTGCCACCTCGAGGGCGAGACCCGCTTGGGCCGAAACCTTCGTAGTGGCCTTCAAAAACAGGTGGAAGACCACTAGAGCGTTCTTTCTGGAGAAACGACGGCCAAACCCCCGAAATAGGGCGAATGGTATTATCAGTACTCGGATAACCGTCGTCTCTTTCTGGTGTCTGCCTGGGAGTTGTCTCCGTTGGCAGTTCCAATGCTCCATCAACAGCCGAAACGATCAAGTTTTCTTTTGAAGCTGACACGTTTTGGGGATGCGGTCTTTCCGAAGCCTCTGTCAGTGTCGTCAGAGAGGCCAGCCTAGTCGAGTTTTTGGATTGTCGCTTCGACTTGGACGATATGGAGTGCTTAAGGGAGAAGCTGCGCGTCTTTTTCAGCAGTTGAATCGGAGACTTGTCTCCTGCGGATTGATCCAGACTGTCCCTCGAAGTCAGTACGCCCCATTCGGTCGGCCTACCATATGGAAGCTGTCCATATTGCCTTAGCACAGAGCCTTCTTCACCCGACAGCTCCGTGACTGTCTCAGTAGGGTAGGTTGAAAGACCATGGAAGTACGGCCCATGTCTTGTCCTTATTAACGCAAGCGATCTTCGTTCCTGGCGAATCTTGACCCAAATGATAGTAATCACCACTGCGGAAACCATGAAAATAACCGAGCAGGTAACTGCTATCGCGACGGCGGTTGTCAACGCTATCATGATGATTCCCCTTCTGCCGTTACTGCGGCAGTAGTAAATCAATCCTGTAGCAAAGCAGTCGGTTGGGCTATCTCAGCCTGCCAGTTCCTCTTCCTTGCCACCCCGAGTCGATGATGAGCCCTGCGCGTTCGAGATGTGCCGTATCTCTGTAACGTTCAGCCCAACGTGAGCATAGAGACGAGAGGCGGACACGAGCATGTTAGTGACAGCGGAAGAGGCATCTAAGGGCGGGTGATGGCGGTTGTTGTGGAAGAGGCAGAGGAATGTGCCCGCATTGCACCCTAAGGCGTGAGGAATGCGAAGGTGGCTATCCATCCCTTGGGAAACGATAAATCATGTAGATTCCGAAACTGGCTTTGCAGATGGCATGTATCGACAAGACTACTGCCTTTGGCCCTCTGGGTTGAGCATCCAATTGAAAGGAGAAGATGTGTGATCAGGGACTGGATAGCGTTTGGAGTATATGGAGGAGATAACGCAACGAAACTGTACACAGTGAAACTATCCCGGCTCCGGGATAGTTAATAGAGGTCATGTGCATCTTCATTGCATTTGCAAGAGTCTTGATGGCCATTTAAAAATGTGGACCGATATGAGCTCGCTCTGTTCAACGCAGGCACTCGTGAGATAACTACCGTCGAGGCCAGGGATCTGCAACTGATCCATTGGCGGGCTTCGGCTGAGTGAATTGCATCTAAATTTAATCCCGAGAGCCACCACCTGAAGTCATCTGGGCCGAGCCTGTGTGCTCCTGTTAGTCTGGTGGAGAGAAGTAGGTGCTTTGAGGTTATTGCCTAATTGGGTAAATATCACGGGACTCCACAAAACGCGCAGAGAAACTTATCCTCGGGTCCACCCTCAAAATTGCCGCATTGGGAAGGACTTGACATCCGCGGCAGGCAAGTCAACCCCAGTGGCAGACACATCCATAGATGGAGGTCAAGTTGTAATACTACCATGCAAAACCGAAGCAAAGGGAAGATCAAAATAAGGCTCCAAGAGAACAGTGATCGAAGAGCAGGTTGACCCTTTATTGCATCATGGACCTGGCAAGGATTCAGGACCCTGTTTGTTGGCTCCCAACGCTGTCCTGCCATTTGCCTCGAATCTGGCTGGGCATCATGCAGGATCCCCCACGGCGAGGCCGGACCAAAGGCCCTGCACACCCAGGCTTGTTGTCTATGTTCTCTCTGAGAAGCAAGACCGCAATTGTGACCGGTGCCAGTGCTAGTATGGGCCTTGCAGTTGCCAATGGCCTCGTTGAAGCTGGTGCCAACGTTGCTCTGTGGTATAACACTAACACTAATGCGTCTGGGCAAGCTCAGGAAATTGTCGTCAAATACAGTGTGCAGGGTGAGTTTAGCCTGAGTGGGAATGAATGGTGGTATGATGGTATCCCGTCATTCCCATGACACAGGGGCCTACGTCAACGGTCCCATGGTGGATTAGCTATGACGATCAACCGATAAACCAATAAATTGGTAGATAGCGATAGAATAGATGAGATGACTTGGTCTTGATTATTCTGCTTCTCAAATGGGTCAGTTTCCGTCCACTAACCTTAAAACCAAGCCCCTGCCGTAATGCCGCTTGACGCTTTGACGCTAGCATTAGCAATTCCACCGTGTCTTCAATTCCAGGGGCCCCTGCTCAAGATTGCAAGGTTCAGTTCCGAGCTGACCCTCCCTGACTCGTCAGGTATTCTGTCACGTTCATGCACAAAATCCCAAGAACAAATCACTCGAATCAATAAGTCGAGAAGGACTCTAGAGGACGGGCGGGATATTCCAAAACTCACGCTGCTCGTTGAGCACCGCAGCCATCACATCAATTAGATTTAGTAGTTTCCCTCGCTTGTGCGTAGCCTCTCGAAACCCCTCACTGCCACTTCGACGAGATTATGCACCCATCCTGCAGTTGCGTCCGTGGCTGCGTCGACGTCGACATCTGTGTCTGCATCGACGAGCCCATTGTTGTCGAGATTGATATCCTTGCTCTCCTCCTTTTTGCAACCTCTCTCCGATGTCAATTGTGATGGGGACGGTGGTTCGAGGATATGTTCGTAGAGAAGGGATGTCATAGGGTTGAAGTACTTTGAGAGGGTGAGAGGGTCGTTATTGTCCAACTCCGAGGTTTCGTTACCGGCTTCGTTGAGCGCAATGTGATCGTATTCGTTCCTCTCGTTTTTCGGCTTGGGAGTTGAGAAGTTGTTTCTGTTGTTGGAGTATTAGCTTCACAAATCAAGGGATGGATGTAGGACACAGAATGAGAATTTTGATACACAAGGTAGACGTTCACGTACGATATACTTCCACCTCCACCTCCATCTCCATTCCCATCCTCACATTCGCCATCCACCCGTGTATACCTTCCCCGTGTTCGCCGGTTCGGACCAAGATCGAAGCCCTCCGTCCCGATCCTGAGACTACGCGGTAGGTATGCCCGTAGAACCCCACATAAATCCGTGATGTGTTTCCGGTGTAAGATTAGAACGAAGATCAATGATATGGTGAGGCAGAACCAGGGGAAAAAGGCGATGAGGAATGGTTCAGATTGCTGAGACTGGGATTCTGACTGGGGTTGATATTGAACCATGTTGTTGGTGTTATTGGCAATGGATGATGTAGTGTAGGTATACAAATATTGGATATGTTGAGAGCTAACTGGTATGGCATAAATAATGCACTCATAGCAAAGATCACATTGTCCTGGGAGTGAGTGGGTTGGTTAATCAGGGGCTGCGAGTGAGACAGTGAAGAAGTGGACAATGTCTCTTCAGTCAGCTATGGAAGACTAGTATGCCTATAGAATGAGCATAATAACTAGAGAGAGGGCCATTCACCCTAATCATGGAAGTAAATAGTTCAGAACAATGAAATGCACAAAGACACAGGAACTAAGGTAAACACCTAGGGGGTATATATAAAACAAGATAAAACAAACCCTTTTGTCTATCTATAGCCACACCCACGAGCCCACTAGCCCACCTATATATAAAGAGGACCAAAACCCAGATTCTACTAGTAGAACCCCAGCTATCCAGAAAACACAAGACAGAGAAAATGGTCTATCTACCCCAGCTACTCACAGCCGAACGTCTAGCACCACCAGTTCCCTGGCGAACACCAACGAGACAATGGAAACAACGGAAACCACAAGTGCTACTACTACAACACAACCATCAGTTCATGAACACCTCACCTGTACGAGCCCAGAAACATGCGACTTACTGCTGAGAAACGCAACACTATCTCTCTTCTACAGCGACACCCGCGCAGGCATATACAACCAGCAGCACAGCCCGCCGTTTTTTAATAATTATAATAACAATTGTTTGAACCTGGATGCGAACCCTCCTGCTCCTGATTCTAGAGCTGTCTCCCCGACTTCAGCTCCTCCGCCGAATAATACAGAGCCAGCACCAGCATCGACAACAACTGCTACCATGCCACCTTCCCAAGCCTTAGAAGACTACATAACCTGCAACAATAACGGCATCGGTGGGACAAGGGAAGGAGACGAGGCGAGTATTTTCGCGCGGTATAGAATGCACTGCCATGTGTATATGCATGACTTGGCTGTGACACAAGGGATTTCGGTTTCCCGTGCTTGGGATGAGATGGAAGTTAGGAGGTGGAGGCGGGGGTTGGAGGAGAGACAGGCAAGAGGAGATTTGATAGACAGTTCCAGAGAGAGGAGGGGGGCAATATAGCCCAGTTGAGCGTGGGGAGATGAAGGCTAGGTGATTTACGGGGACGGAGGCGTTGTGTTAAGCTTTTGGGAAGAAAAACGTGAGGATGCCTGGTGAATGTTCAACGAAACTTCCCTTTTCCCGCTTTATACCAAGTTACATACAACTAGTAGGACACAACAATACGATAATAACATGGAACCAGTGTTGATAAAGTACGAACCAATAGAACCGAAATAGAGAAGAGATGTCCTGTGATGCTGTCAAGCAGGAATCGATAAACCAAACTTTATGCACCTAGAAATGGAAGATAACGAAGGTTGAGCCTATCGCTGCGGGTCAATCTACTGTCGATTCAAAAGGACGAATGGAATGGATTGGTAGAGAGTGTAGGTATCGGTGTGGTAAACGCTGGCCGACGTTATTGTTCGGCTTGGTGCCCAGGAGGGAAATGCAGATATTCCGGCTAAGAGGCTTATGCCTTCTCCAAGGCAGTCATGGGGGTATCTCGAGAAACTTCTGGGATGGGCTGCTTGACGTCGGAAGGATATTCCCGGGCTCCGAGTTGAACTTCGGTGTTCTTGTGGTCCGGACGCTTGCGGCCCAGCCGCTCACACCAGTGCTCAGCACTCACGAGAGTGTCGTTGACAACACCACTGACTTGTGACATCATATCTAAGCCTTCCTGAGCGAGTACTAAGATCTGGCGCGCACTGCTGGAGGGCTCAGAAGACGCGCCGGACTCATGCGGCGCAGAGCAGGCAGTCGATGCGATCTGGAATCGATGCGGAAGCGAGGTGAGGTGACGGCGAACCAGATGACGCGCGTTCTCTGGAAGGGCCCCGCCGGCGTATTTGGAGACAACATCTACCACCTGCTTCAAGGTCGATAGCACATCATGCTTAAGGGCCTGAATGCGCTGTGACAGTAGAGTCTGGTTGGAGGCTTGGCCATTGACCGAAGCGCCATCTCCATTCTTCTGCGGAAGAGACTCCCACTCCTTAAGAGTCTCCTGTAAAGCTACAACGGACTTTCCTAGCCTCCCATTGGCCCATCTCAGCCAAGTTAAGCAATATTGCAAGCTCTTCAGTGACTCGTCGCTCATGGCCACTCCTAGGCCGGAAGTTGAGATCACGAGTCGGCTTTGCCACGTAGACTGACGAGAAGAACCCTTCCTGCCAACGTCCTCATAGTTGGGAGATTTCTCATCATCGTACGGAGGTAGAGACTCGTTGAGATAGAGATCTGGGGTCTCGGGCGGCTGCTTGGCTTCCATCATATTCGTACTCAAGCCTATTTCTAGATCGCGCTCAGTGGGATGCTTGTCACCGCTAACCTTGCGGCGTTTTGACCGGTTGGACTCGGTCGAGTTGGATGCGTGTCGCTGCAAAGCCCAGCGCAGACGGCCCTCCACGCCTGTTTTGCGACCAACACTATGAACGGTGCTGGCTACAGGAGTGCCAATGTTCCGCTCGATGAACTCAGCACCAGTTTTGAAACGAGGAGAGTATGATTTAGATGACGTATATGCGGCAACCGATCCGTTTATTGCAGAGGATATCAGGGGGTGTGTGGATGTTAACAGAGAGAGGATTGGTTCTGGTTGTGATTTAGACTCGGGGGATGCGGTGGTCTGTTGCGAAGCCCTGGGAGATGCGCCAAAGTCTAGAGAATAGGTATTAGCTTATAAAGATCATTTTAAACTGTCGACCCTAGAGGCCGAGAGATGTAAGTAAGAGGAAGGCACCTGTACGCAGTCCTTCAAGTGCTTGAGCAGCTTCGAGGTCGTCCATGGACAAGACACTGGTAGCGCGACGAGAGCGGTCCTCAGCTACGGCTGTATTATCCACGTCCATTACGGAGGGCACATGTTGAGAAGTCGAAGAGACGGATGCTGGGTGAGATAAAGGAGCCAGAGCGTTCGTCGAAGACGGATGAGACGGGTGACTTTGGGTCGTTATCGCAGAGGGAGGAGGATTCGCGGTGCCGTCCCGAACGGAGACTGAAGAGAGGGAGGAGTTTAGGGTAGCAATGCCGTCTGAGCAACGGTCCATAGCGGCCCAGAGGCAAGCCACAAAAGCAATACTAGTGGCAGTCTGAGACTGGAGGGGGACGATCAAGAGGAAATCAACCGGCTTCCTGCTTGTGAATGAAGGATAATTGGTAGTTGACTGGATGTTTGCGAGCGAGAGGTCTCCCTGGAGCTGGATGGGGAGCTTTCACGTGAAGAATTTTCCTCAGAAGACAACCACCAAGGAAGCAGAACAGCCGGACGGCGGCTAAAAGGAAATTACAACCTTGAGAATGGCAATAATAGGACTATTGTTTCGAAAGAGGGAAAGTCAAGGCCGAGCTTTCTCCTATCTCTACGACAGATAGTAGTCTAAAAATACCCCCCAAACCTGGCATGTCACCCAATTCTTCAGGTAGCACTGACGAACAATCTAACAAGTAACAACCCCTAGCTGGAGCCAGAAATCACTTTCTGAAAAATGCAAGAGCCGATCAAAGCGCACTCAAATTCAATTAATCAGAGAAACACTATTCCCCGCCACATTGTTCGCCGAATCCGACGCAAACACAGCAGCAGTGTTGCTGGATGACAGATGTGATTGATGGAGTCGCCATCATCAGCATCTGACATCACATGCAAAGCTCGGCGAACCAAGTATGACTGACCACTGAGCGGGGATCCCAAGCAGGTCCCGGTGCTGGCTGCCGGTTATCGAGAGGCAAGACTGGAGAAGAATGAGAGTCACCAAGCGCCATTCACGAGCTTCTCTGGTTCAAAGTTTCCAGAGTCAACGACTTGTTGTCATTTCTTCATGATTGTTTGGGCTTGTTGCCGGCTTGCTGGGTCTCATCCGATTCGGGACTAGTCTCGTGCATCCTTCAAACTCAATCGAGCGGGCTTTGCATGTGATCCGCAATAGCGGCAATAGTCAATACTGACTCATGTTACTGCCTTCTGGTTGTGGTATTCAGTAGCAGCCTCAGGGCCCAGGGAGGAAGGACCGAAGGAGCCATGCCGATTGCTGTCTGATCATCAGCCTTATGGAGTGACGAGAGTGCAAAATTGGAAGACATGTGAAGACTGAAGTTGTGGCTATTACTGCGTCTATTTGGTTAGGTTACATTTACATTGCTATTCGTGGGTATCCCAAGACAAATCTACATCACTCTACAGACATCTGATCGTCAGGGTCGTAGTATCCACCGACGCCTGTGTACAGCATCGCTTCTATCGCTTCATGCCCTTTGTAACCATCTCCATCGTCTTCCTCCTCTTCTTCAGCCCTGTCCTGGAACTGCAGGCGTGCAATCACCTTCTTGTTAACCCGATAACAGGTTAGGATCTCATTTGATACTGTTCGAGACGGAAGATTTCTGCTCTTGATCTGGCACAGATATTCGCCAAACGCATGGAGCACAAAGCTTGACTTAGGCTGCTTCTTGTAGGCGTATGATGCCAGCAATTCAAACCAGGCTGATTGACTATGCTGCCAGACGTGGATCATCGGGTGGTCCCCTGAAACCGGAGGTGAAATCGCTCGCGCCTGCTCGGCCGCCTCTACGGCTAGTGATGAGAAAGAGCCATCCCCTCCCGAAAGGGAGAGGTTCCATCTGCGCTGAAGCTCATCAATCTCGCGAGTAATCGGTTTCAGTGCCGCATCCACCAATTCTCGAGCCTCGTTCCACGGCTGAGTAAGGTCTGGATCTCTGGCCTGAGCGTGTTCTGTCTCGGGGAATGCTCTCTCTAGCTTGGTCAACACATCCCTTTTCGCGGTACGCGAGACTGTGAATCGAATATAATCAATGATGTTGTTTTGTTTCGGCTTGCGGTTCATATTTTTATATGCTGGCAATGCTCGGGCTCTGGGGCTGACCTTCTTGCGGTATGCCAGCCAAGCTACTTCTGATAAGTGTATACCCGCTTTACGCCCGTCAACGAGATGGCTGAGCAAGAAAGAGAGTTCTTTCGCATTCGGCGAGTCGATCGACTCGTCGTATATCAGCTTCTCGTGCTCCACCGTGCACCGCCCCAGGTTGGACAGTGTCAGGTTGAACGTGAACGAGCTTTCGAGGAACTCGCCCATTGAACCTATATTCCGCATCGGCACGGAATGCTCACTGAGTCCAAAATGCTCCGCTGGGTAGCTTTCGTCTTCGCTCGGTGGTTTCGAGTTGTAAAAGTTCCGAACGATATTCTGGTCCCAGCAGATCCAGGGTGTGTCACCGTCATAATCGCCGCCAGACAGGATATCCGCCAGTGGAATATCCCCTGTCGTTGGAAAAACTATGACGTCTTTAAAGTGACGAAGTTCTGGCTTCCAGACCGCCCGCCGACGTTGGATGTCAGACGGGAGATGGGCAGGAAGACGCCCGACAAGGACGTCTATGCCGTCTAGTAAGTTGTCCTCAAACTTGCCGTGATCATCTCGCCAGTTGTTGGAAAGTCCAAAATGCACTTCATCCTCGTTCAAAACCCCATAGGGATCTGCAATGCAAAATGCATATGTCGATAGCGGCACTTCAATGCGCAGTTCTTCTTCATATCGCTCCAGAAGACCTTTCAAGCACCTCCCAAGTCGTTTGCGCAGTGGGAAGAAATCCCGAGGTGCAAATCCAGCTTCCGAAAACCGGACCATAGCCTCAACATCGTCGGTAATCCACTGCTCCAAACGCCTCTTACTCTGCACCATGAACCCAGGGCCGCCATCTGAGGTTGGCCGAAGCTTCTGTGCAAGACTGCGGCAAAGAATTGGGCTGTTAGTCCTAAAAACCTCCTCAAAATCTCGCGCCGCGGCTTGAATACCCAGGCGAGCAAGGTCAGCGATGTAATCTTTAACGTGCCCTCCGTGGTCCAAGATCGCTAAGAGTTGAATGTTTAGATTTACGGGATGTGGAGGTTTGGACCATTTCACGACTTCAAAAGTTAGCTTCCCGTCATCTACTGGTTCCTTCCATTCCCGTGGATGTGGGTTGATTTTCAACTGTGAATCAGCTATCTGGATCCAGACATCATCATCAGCTGCAATATAGGACTCATGTGCGTCGACCATCCACAGTCCTTTGGCGCCAGCGATTCTCCCCTGGAAAGCACTTGGGGTATTGCCAGTGATTCCCAGGTTATCACAGATCTGATTGGCGAGCTTTCGAGACATCAAAGCACATCCGTCGTTCATGACTCGATGATTCGGGGCGTCTCGCAGATAGAAAACCTGCTTCGGCTTTAAAACAACCGTGGCGAAAGTCTTGGAGAGACCAAGAGATATTCGTTGAAACAGCTTCAAGTTAGTCTGATCAACATTGCTCTGTGGGGATAAATGCCATTCGAGAAGGGACTCGAGACTCATCGGGGTGTGCTTGTCGGCACTCTCATTTTTCGCGGACGTTCGGTGCGATGACTCGTCCAATCGGCCTACAAAGTCAATGCCATCGATAGCAAAGAAATCGACCCTAAACCTTGGCTCAACTCTTATCTTCTGCTTTTGCTTGGCTTCTTCCACGTAAAACGGTTTCCATGTTCTCCCTAAACATTTGTGCGGGTTCTGAGTCAGCCACAAAGCAATGCTTTCACGCAGAAGCGCAGGATGAGAGGGTAGGCGAAGGTGGCCTGGAGGCCGGGTCGGGGCAGGTAGGGTTAGGCTGAGGAAACGGTCAGATCCGTAACGACGGTGAAAGCGGCATGATCGCTCCGTCTTTAAGGGCTTCAGTTTCAGTTTCAGAACGCCCGGTTCCGACTTGGTACACCACTCGAGATCCCCAGTCAAAACGACAGCCTCAGAATGTTTGTCCGTTTTAAAAGTCCCACAAGCAGCATCCCAAGCTTTGCGGTTTGGCTTTTCCGGAATTGGTTTCCCCTTTCGTTGACTATGTTCTTCGATCCACTTCCAAAATTCACCATATTTGAGAGACATACTGCCCCCGACCAACATGCGGTTTAAAGGGACATCCCAGGCTCTGCCTATTCTCTCCAACTCATAGCGATACAAAAGAGGGATCGAGGCCGGGAGGGAATAGTCGAGTGAGAATGGCCCACTCTGAAGAAGCTCTGACACGATGTCTCCTTCAGCAGAGTAGCGTGGCATATGCGCCACTACTGAATCATCGTATGAACCTGAGTCCGTTATCGCTTCCGTGGTAAAGGTGACCGTCGAATCGAAAGAGGTTTGAAATTGCTCCTTGCGAGAGTCCAGAAGGTAGTTTGATGAGGTATCGGCCGCGGTGAAAGTCGAAAAGCTGAAATTGGCACCATTCTGTGCAGCAGTCACAGCATCATATCGTGTGGACTTGTCAGACGCTGCGGTCAACCGCTGGACAAAGGTAGGCGCACTCTTCAGTGCATCCGTAATCTTTGCCGCTTTATGCGAGCCATCCGAGGACTCTGCATCGATAGAGTTCTTTACCGGTGAATTCGGAGCCGTATGGAACTCATCCGACGATTCATCCCCAGTAGACAACGTCCTCTTCAGCGGCCTCCCAACCAACTCTGGGGACGTCTGCTCATCCGCAACCACTTTCCTAGCAACGGGATACGACCCATTTGACAAAATATAAAGCTCATCATCAATCAGCTTTATCAAATACCCCAATCGCTCCTCCCTCTCCCGGGACGCAATCATCTCCCCAGGCCCAGGGTAGGTAGTAGCAGGCATGCCCTCCCTTCGCGTCCACATAAGAACCGCATCACTTGCATTTCGCGAACATACCCACTCATCAAAATCATTCAACACTGCATTCAAATCCACATGTTTACTGTAATACAGCCTCTGCAGCCCACGATAGCACCGCCACGGCAGCGTTTCAACAGCCTTGTTCGCGCCCGGCGAAAGTAACTTGGGGTTTGGGAGTCCCAGCGAGAATTGCTCGTTGAGCGTGTCGATGATGCGAGTGAAATCTTGGCCGGATTTTATGGGGGTGTGCGGGGTTGGGAGTGTTGACATTTTGGCTGCGCATTCTTTTTTCTTTTTCGCTTTCCCTGCCTTCTCAAACGCTGACGAACTCGGATACAGATAGATAGATTGGTAAGAGACTAAATCCAGTGCAAAGTCTTTCTAGTTGATATGAGGGGTCGTGATGGATATGGTCGCCATGGATTTGGTTTGGTTTGGTTGGTGATCGCTTTGGCGGCAGCTCCAGAGGGATTGTACACAGAAGATACGAGATTGATTGTCAAGGTTCGTCCGGTGCATTGGGGAACTTGAATTGAAGGAAGAGAAAAGAGAGATACTCGAAAAGAGAAGAGAAGCAAAGTCGAAGAAGCAAATATCAGAAGCTGAGAGGGGAAACGAGAAGTGCGAGCGGGCCCGCAGCAACCCATGCAGAGCGAGATCCTGTTGGTGCTCTAGACGCTGAGGCTGTCAACCAAGACCATTTCTTATTACAGCACTTACTGTATATAGACAAACTAGTACTGCACAATTAATGACCAACAAGAGAGTGTTGATTGTCGAGTTTGGCGTTGTTTCTAGGCAACTGGTTACGGTAACCGTGATGGTTGACTCGACATTCTTGCAGCTAGCCTTGTTCATCCAATCCCATCTGCATTGCAGCCTTGCGTTGTGCACCATGTCGGCCGTAAGATCAGTCTGGCAGCATCAGTGGGGGTTTGTCTAATGAGCTGGTGACGTCTCATATCAGCCATACGGGAATAATTTGGCTCTCCTGCAGCGCCCTTTCTCTGATTGCTATCTCACTGCGTCCTGCGCCATCTGTCTCAGTGCCCTGCGAACTTCGCACCCTAGTGGGTAACGCCTTTGCCTTCGTGCGCGCACGGTGTATCCTTCGCGTCGATATGGTCTTATGCCCAAGAACTAGCGCAATGTAGATGGGAATTCCAAGGAAAGAGGTCACGAAAGCACCAACATCTCTCTAACCCATGACTGTAGAAATTACGATCAGACAGCTCGACTGTTCGCATGACGGGTAGTGAGATGCGGAGCACCAGGGCGATCCATGAACCAAGAATACCGAATGGGGCTTTAAAAGGAACCTCCTCAGGTAGGATTTGATGGGTTTTCCGGGCGCGCACAAAAGATATGTGGATGGTGAGGATGGATACCCAAGTCAATATGCTGAACATGGTCACCAGGTTGACAAGGTAACTCCAGAGAAGCCCGGAACTACTGAGTAGGTTCAAGAATCCCAATAAGGCCGGGACGCAGCTTACTGCCAATGCATACACTGGTACACCACGTTTGTCGGCACGACAGAGGAAGCGAGGAGCGTTTTTCTCAAAGGAGAGCTCGCGGATAATTCTTGTTGCCATACAACGGGCCCTACCTGCCGCGGACACAACAAAAACAAGGATGCAAGCGTTCAAAATGTCCGGTAACACGGTAACATGGGCCACCTGAACTGCCACAACGAAGGCCGAAGCGCTGCGTTTGGAGGTGTATATGGGCAGTGCTAAGATGTCTTCATCGTAAGGAATCGCCATTCCTAATAGAGTGACAATAACAAGGTTGAAGGCCAGAATGCGATAGAAGGTTTGCTGAATTGCTCAAGCCGCAGCCTTTTGAGAATCACGGATATGCAACACGGCCATTCCAATCAGTTCAGTTCCCAGATAGGAAAGGGTGGTAGAGGGGAATGTTCTGAATATGGCCCGAAATACTCCCAAAGCGGTTCTATCTGCTTCATTGGCAAACGCACCAGGGCTTTTCCAATAGCTAAATCCCTTACTCTTGTGATCTGGACCGCCACCAAAGGCGATAACGAGAGACAAAATCATGAGCCCCAACACAATGAGGATTTTGAATGACGACAGGATAACTTCATAACGGCCAAGGAAGTGGCCGCTCCAGTAGTTCATGCTGATTACGGCCAAAAATACTGCGATATAGGCCGCCTTGTCCCCAATTCGGACGGGCGTCCAGTACGATATCACAACCACGCCCGCAGTCATTTGATTGATGATGACCATCATGTATTTGAGCCAGTATCTGCTCCACCCAAGATCCTCATGTCAGTTCTAGGTCTCTTGAACGAAATCCATGCAAGCTTACATCCATCCCAACGTGAACCCCAATGACGGGCCGCAAAACCGGTTCGCGTGAGTGTGTAGAGTGGTTGGCTCTCGTGAAAAGGAAGCCACTTCTCCAAGTGCAGAGAGGACTAGAAAAACTATAAAGCCGACGAAGATGTAGGAAATCAAGGTAGAGGCCGGCTGCTGGAATTAGAACACTAAGAAGGCACGCTTCAAACGGGGGTCTTACTCCTGATCTAAAACGCCTGGTCAAAATACAGAGTGCTCACGCATAATGGGGAGACTTACCGCGAGAGCGCATTCCCAAATGCTATCATCAAGCCGGTGTTTATTGCCCCGCCGATCGCTAGTAGTATAGGGAATCAGTGTGATTGCTTCTTTTCTATCGGCATAGAAACGGACTTATGAGGGTCACCTGGTAAGGCTTCAGGCCAGCATCCGGGTTGAGCTGGAATGAGTGCCGGCTCTGTGTCGATGGGTTGCTTGCTGGGTGTAACTCCGGCGAACCGCTCGAGGATTCGACCCGTGACATATCTGGTGGGATTGTGCATGGGGGGTAAAGAGAGTGACATTTCCAGGCTTGACAGCGACCTCAGAAAAATGAGTATTTTCCTATCTGGGAAGGTTTTGTTGCACCACTCCTTCCTTAGGAGTTGATATTTCAGGCACCCGGGCAGCAGTTAGCACTACCTATAGGCACTCTAGAGCTCTAACAGTTCAAACCTTCAAGGCGTTCATTGCGTCTAACGACGAATAAGTGATAAAAGGGTATATGTGTGAATCCCTATTGCATACATCTATGACCAAAGAAAAGGAAAATACCACAGGTATCTCTGATGCACTGGATCTCGTCTGATGTCCGGAACGCCGAAATCTAAAGAGACCGGTAGTCAAATAAAAAACAAAGTACCAAGAAACCTGCAGAAAGTAAATCGATCTATCTTGAAAACAAGTACTGAGACCCGTTTAGACGTCTCGTGATATTCATTAAATGTTAATGCATGTTGCAACGGATGGGACGTCTACCGGGACATGTAGAGGGAGTCGCTTGACTCGGTCCGTGGGAAAAAGCGGCCTTGCAACGAATCGGAGGACTCGCTGCGGGGGAACATGCGTTGGTGAGCCTTGGAGATGGTCCGGTCGGTGTAGATTCCCTTTGCAGTACCCTTGAAGACCTCGCTGAGATATTCCTTGAATTGAATGGAAGCGAAATCGGGGTAAAGGTCCTTCGCAGACACGTAACCAAGGTACTTGGCGTATTCCGGTGTGTTATCGCCACGGATACCCCAAGAGAGCTGGTACTCGGCAAGGTACCGGGGAATGAACTTCACGGGGTCGAAGGGATAGGTCTCGCTTGACTGGCGGGCAGCAAGAACCCTGTTTTGAACCAACTCTTCCGAAATCTGGAGTCAAGGTTAGTGCGCGGTTGGTGGCTGGATTGAGTGGTCTAGACTTACGTAGTTTCGAACAATCTGCTCCCCACTGATCTCCTCGAGTAGATCGAATATTTGGTTTTGGGTCAGCACTTCGTTGTATGCAAAGACCATCTTGTTCAGTGTGCGATCGTCAGAAATGATTCTGGCAACGTAGCGACCGATATCCCTCAAATCTGTCAAGGCCAAAGGCATGTTGCCGTCTCCGACAACTTCGTTGTTGGCTGTTGTCATGGCATAGTCCACTTTTCCGGATTCGAGTCTGGGGTACGAGAGCTGGTACCACCAACCAACATCAATGATGGTGTAGGGAAGATGAAGCTGCTTGATGTGGTTGTAGACAATTTCTTTCTGTAAAAGGGAAAATGGTCAGGCAGTGCTGGAAAATAAGGTGATAGAGTGAATTACCTCGTCCCTCAACCACATGATTCCACCCGGTGGTGCCACCGTGATGAAACCGCAAGGGATGAATCGCTTGACACCGGCTTTCTTCGCTGCGTTGGCGATGGGAATTTGATCCTGCTGTTCGGCAGAACCGACACAGCTGATGACGACATCAATATCGGCCAGGGCCTTTTCTAGCTCCTCCTCTGACGATTTCAGATCGCATTTGCGGATGTGAACTCCCTTGTCCTGCAAAGCAATAACCGCGGGCTTCAGAGCAGAACGAGGCCGAATAAGGGCATGAATTTCCTGTATGGCGATGGGAAGTCAGAGATTGGTGTTTTCGTGGCATGATAATGAGCTGTGTGGTGACCTACGTATTCTGGGTGCTCCAGCAGTCCGGTTGCGATTGAACCTCCGGTCTCACCCGCGGCTCCGATCAGCAGCACTCTTGTTCGTAACATAATGATCTCCGAAAGCGGTAATGAGTCCGTGGGAGAGAGATGGAAGCCAGAGTCGGCGAAGAGGTGGGAAATATGAGAAGAGAGTTGGGGGGACACAGGGCGCCAGACGGACAAAGGCAGGGTTGAAATTGGGCTCGCCGGCGGGTTCCTTCACAATGATATTTAATTTCTTAGACCGAGGGAAGAATCCAGGATCAGGGAAGACTCGACGTTATAAAGGGCAGCGTGCCAGCGTCCCACCGATGGCCAGTGGTTACCCACTCTTTCTACTATCACAAGTGGTCACCAGTAGTGGGTCGACTGTGGATGTTAAGCTCCTGCAAGAGATGGTGATCTCCGCGAATGAGTGAGGCCATGAGAATGGCACGGTGCAGAGGCCTCCGTAGACATCATCTGAAGGATCAGGAGACAAGAATGCAATACCGCAATATCATCCTATTACTCAACTTTTCCAAGAGTTTTGCAGAGCGAGATCGCCCCGGGCTGGCCGGTGGTCGTTCGGCGGCTGAACCTTCAAGGCGAAAGGGTGCCTTACGTCATACCCATGTCCCGCTTGGAAACGGCTTCCCGGTTCCCGACCCTCTCTCTGCCTTCGTTGCCTGCATGATCCGTCACTCTCATCGGTCATCACCGCGTGTGAAAGGGCGGGGTTGCATCCCCAAAATTTTGAACAAATTGTTTTCCATCGACCGGTGACGCCATTGGCATGGGGGAGTCTGTCTTTCCCATGGCAGCCCACATTCCTCGTTCCCTGGGGCGCAGACCGCTGTTGTTGATTGCTCCCACGCAGTCTCCCACGCGCCAGTGAATCCTCTCCAGGGTCTCCTTCACCCAGATCAGCTGTCCCCCGCAGTTACGGAGTACACACTAACTTTTGAGTCGATCCGGGGTTGAATTGCGGAGTGCTCTACGTGTTCCTCCACGAGATCGATGATGGATACACAAAGAACTCCAGCGGTTTAACGTGTCTGATCGTAACAGGACTAGCCTGGGCTGTTCAAACAGGACCACAGTCGGGAATACAGCATCCTCGACTCTCGAGCAAAGAGCGTTCGTCCTTCGTCGCGCTAGGCTTGATCATACCCTGATCGGCGAATGTCAGATAATTCCAATGGTCTCCTGAGTCCTGCGTGCCTTCGCCGAATTCGCTAAGAGATTCCATGAGTGTGAGCGGCAAACGCATATACCCCAGCGTCCACAGGAACGCTTATCTTTGACTAGCGTATTGGCGGATTCAGCTTTCAGTCTTCCAGCCTTTCACGGACCATTCGCTGATATCTAGAGGATACATAGGCCCCATGCCTCTGCTGCGCCTCTGGAATTCTCAGCCGTATTGATGGTGGACTCTGCACGAGTCATCCGCCGTGGTTCGTTTTTGCTGGATTCAGATTGTCCAGGGTTCGGAATGTACCCCTGTCCCTGTTGGATTGCTTGTACGTTGCGAGCCGGCAGCAGCCGGCCAACCCCAGGTCCCCAAAACAGAGATCCATTTATTACAGTCCCGTCATACCTACTACTGTAGCTCAGAGGATTCTACTAGTTCTTTCCAATGGGAATGGAAGTGTTGGCTTCAAGAATTCATAGTTCACTTACCTCATATCACTCAATAATCTCATCATATACCTAAATACTTTGAGAGCAGGGTTGGCCAAGTAGAGTAAAGCATCTGTCGTCTCAACAATCAACGCCACTCCCAATCCCAATCCCACTTCCTCTCTACCAAACCACCCCCCAACCAAAAATCCATCCACAGCCTAGTAAATTTACCGGAAACTAGACCAATACCAATTCCCAACATTAGCTATACCACTCCTCACACAGCATAAAGAACCCAGCAGAAACAAGCTAAGGTAAGGTAAGGCAAGATAAAGTAAAGCATACTTAAAATTCTCCCGATCAGTCAGATCCAAAAACGCCGTTGCGCCAAGATCCCTCCCCTCCAGACCACCCTCCATCTGGCTCTAGATGCGATCACGCTTCTTATTCTCCCAGCGGAGGAGCAGGCCTAGCACGCTAGTGAGGACGGCTTCGATGAGGTGCGAGACAATCGTGGACCAGATTCCTAGAGAGTACGTTGGTCTGTTCGATATTGTTGTTAGCATGAGAAAAAAAAAAAAGGCGGGGGGTTATACTTCTGGCTACGTTTATAGAAAAACGGCCCTGCGACATTTCCCGTGTAGTATCCGAGGAAAAGCACCGCGTTTGTAATGACTTTCTTTGTATGTCCTGTCCATCCATTACTTAGTTATGTCGTACAAGTTAGACGCTGTGGTTAGGTTCATACGCACCGGCAGTATTGGCAACCTGCATACTCAAAACCAACACAAATGCCGCGTCATACGGGCCCGTAAGATAGTAGCAAACCAAGCGGCCGACCTTCTCGCTTTCCGGGACGAATCGGAGTCCGAATGCGCCGGCGAGGTTGGGAACAAGGAAGATGGGGACAAAGATGCAGCGGCGGTTTTCGAAGCGGTCGTTTAAGTATACACAGGCGAGGTTGGAGATGGCTATTATGACTCCGATCTGCTTTAGCCTCGCGACGACGTACGAACGCCCAAGCCAAGAAACCAAAGTAGAAGATACTACTGAGCCAGCTATACTGTGTCCCATGGAGATTCAAATCCTCCGTAATCCCAAAGATAGCTGCGTAACTCAGCGTAGTCTGCCTAACAGTCAGCAACTAACTCATCCCCACGGTAAACGGCAGCAAGAGAGTATGAACACACCTTATCAATATAGAAGAACGCATAACAAACGGCCAAATACGGCAAGATCATGAAATCAATCTTCCAAAGCACCCTCCTCACTTCAGCCGGGTCAATCTCCTCATTAATCTCATCGGGGTTATCGAACAGCGCTTGAGCGACAACGCCCTCCTTTCCGCTTGTCCATGCCGGCTTTGTTGGCACTTCTTCGTGATGATTAGCAGTAGGTGTGTTGTTATTATCCTTGATGATGTCGGGGCCACCGCGCGACTGAAAACGGGAGGTTATTCCCCTCTTGTCTTGCTCATGTCGTGCTTATCAGTTCGAATCAGAGAATAAAAGCTGAGGTGTCGACCAGCAACCACGGTCGTGGAGCGCGGAGATTTATGTACTTGTTTGCTAAAGCACCAGGAATAAAGTTAGACATGGTCTCGGGTATTATGGCGACCAATTGATACGTATTCTCGCTCTACTCCAACAGAAATTCTCTCCGCGCCCAAGATAAAGTGACCTTGGTCAGGGTTTGAATTGCCTCGGATCTACTCCGGGATACGCTAGGAGTGTGGAAGCTCTACGACTGAGGTTCACATCATTATCCACAGCGGAGGTGCGGAATGCGGGTGGTTTTCGAGGATCAAAGATACCCCACGCCTTGTTGAGGGCGTGGGAATAAAAGAAAGCCTAGGCTTGTTGTATCTACGAGAGTACATGATAAGAAGTATCTCATGTAGGATGGCTGGAACAAAGCGCGTATAATGGGAGGGATGGGCAGATGCGTGAATGGTACGAAGACTCGAGGAGAGGCCGGAGAAAGGCCAATAATGTCGTCTGAGAGCAAATTCTGATAGGTGGGAAAACAAGTCAAAGATCAAGAGCAAGAGGAGGTGAAGGGTGATGGACAAGGAAAGGAGCTGCAATATGGAGCGAGTATTAGGCAATGCACATGGCGGAGGCCTCAGGCAGGAATGCCATTGGCCTGAGAGCGTGGGGTTGACTCAGGCATCCACTCTCATTTGCGGGTAGAATCAGGGTTCAATACTGGTAGTTATTGTCTAGGTAAAGTTGGTAGTGCTACGAGTCTCCAGTAAATAAGAGTGCAGCACTCGATGGAGTATGATGTGAATGATTGACTTTTAATCATTTACCCCAGTTAATAGCTTCAATCTCCACATCACATAGTTTAGCCCATTAAACCCCCACCTCGCACCTCCAGTGTCCGCCTCTTATCGTCTGTTGAAGTTCAAGTAGCGAGCCTGTCACTGTTAGATATGTAAGCTTGAACAAAGAAGAAAAACTTACAGCCAGGAATAATATGATAAGGTTCGACCCTACAAAGGCCGCATAAATGCCCAAATCCCTCCATCTGTTGTTGAAACTCATCTCGAACGCTTGATAATACTCATCCCCAACCCTATACGCACAGTACTCGCAATCCCTGGTTGCATTGTTGGCCAGATACCCAATTCCGCCTCTACCGAAGAATGCCTGCATGTACTCGCCACAGGTCTGGTCCACCGGAGCTTGGAACCGGTTGAACTCGCTGGGAGTACAGACAGTAGGCCGCCCGTGCAGCTCTGTCGTGACCATTCCACTAATGATGCGGGTGAACGGGTCCAACTCATAGAGCCAAGCTCGCCAGAATCCTGGCATTTGTGGCTTGGGGATCATGACACCGCAGAACAAACTGAATAAGATCATGAGCGGGGGGTTGCACTGCGACGCGATCATGCTATTCGGGGTTAGGGCTTGGACCATTTGACCTAACGTCACTGCGAACAATTGGGTGATCATGATCATGAAGAACTGATAGCCCGCTCGATCACTGGCAGCTTGGAATCCGGGGATGTAGTAGAGGAACACGAAGAAGACTATTGCGCAAATTATGCAGTATGGGATTTCGGCGACAACCATGGACACTGCAAAGGCAAAGTTCTTGTAGGTCTTTGACGCGGCTTCCCGATAGAAGATTAACCGCGACATCTCGTACCGAGGTTCGACCATTTGAATGATGATGATTGGGATGACTGTGACGTTGAATAGGACGAAGATGCGGTACTGAAGCGATGCCCGAGAATTATCGAGCTGCAAGAATGCAAGACCGGTGATCAGAGAGATGCTAAAGTGGGTGAAAAGCCGCGTGAAGCCGTACTTGTGAGAGCGCCAAAAAACGATGTTGGTCCGCTTGCAAACAGTCTTAATCTGATGCCAGAGCGGCGTTGCGTATTCCTTGTCAACCGTCCTCGTCGCTTGGTTCTGCCTAACCCCCTCAGCACGCCTCGTCTTTATCTCAATGATTTCTTGTTGAAGCCGCTCACGTTCAGGTGACGCTCTCCAAAACTCGGCCCATTCACAGTTTCCAAGATGGCGACTTTGACCTGCACCTATTGCGTCCAGCATCCACTCGGCAGGATTTACATCAGGGGGACACTCTGCGCCGTTACTTCGGAAATAAGTGAGCAGGGTACGTGAATCTTGACCAACATCGCCAAAATACACACATTCACCCCCACTCTTCAGCAACAGCAAACGGTCAAAGTTCTCGAATAGAGCAGAGTTCGGCTGGTGGATGGTGCACAGGATAGCCTGCCCGGCAGCCGCAAGCTTGCGCAGGAATCGAACAACTATCTTTGTTAGTGATACCAATGAAAGACTCATTTTCAGTCTAAATAAACTTACTATTGAAGGCAGACTGGCTGTCGAGTCCGGAAGTGGGCTCGTCCAGAAACAGGAGCATTTCCGGCTTCGCAGCTAACTCGACACCAATTGTGACTCGCTTCCTCTCCTCAACAGACAGACCAGTCTCGGGCGTACCAATGACAGCGTCTGCAAGGTTCTCCAGCTCTAACAGTGAGATGATCTCCTCCACATACGCGTACTTTTCCGACTGCGGCACGTCGTACGATTGACGGAGGTCGGCAGAAAAGCGCAATGACTCGCGGACTGTCTGCATTGGTTCATGTACATCCATTTGCTCCGCGTAAGAAGTACCTCGCTGGAAAGATGTGCCTGGCTTAGCACCATCTACCAGGATATCGCCGCCAATAACGCCAATATTCTTCCTCGCTGCGAGAACATCCAGCAAGGTCGTCTTACCCGCTCCGGAAGCACCCATCAGAGCCGTCAGTTTACCAGGTTTGACATAGCCGTAGATGTTATGCAGTAGTCGACGAGTACCGGATGGCACGGGGACGTCATAGCATACGTCCTCCCATGTCAAGACCGACTTCGAGATGAGAGAGATATCGGCACCAGGAGAAGTCATATCCTTCGATTGTCGAGTAGCCCGCTTTTCCTTCAGCGTTTCATTTAGTCGTTTTCGCTCAGCATTCTCCTTCTGGTAAAAAGTGACCGTCTTGCCGCCGGCATTAAACCGAACCACCTCGCCGAAGTACAGATTCATTGCCAAGAAGGCAACGATCAGAGCGACCATGATGCCAAAGTTCCGCCAGAGGTCTTCCCTTTTGTAATTAAACGTGGTTGCTGCATAGCTTCCTCCGGAAATAATTGGAGAACCTGCTTCACCACCTGCAAGCGTGCAGACTTGGTGGCTCATATTGTTGTATCCCTCGCCATTAGGAATTAGAGATTCACTGGTACAAGTCATATTTAGGCTTTTGAATTCGTTGACCATCAAGCTGGCGAACCCCAGCCCAAAAGGGTTGATATAGTAGAACCATCGTAGCCAGACCTGGGCATTCGGCCATTGAACAAGATAGCCGGATGTCAAGATAAACAAAGTGATCAGAATGGAGACAAAGTTCAATGCGTGATCAAATGCGGGAGACAGGCATCCGATCGTTCTGAAGATGACGGTCATGTTGATATAGCCAGTAAATATCAGCAGCACAAAGGTGAAAAATGCACCTGCATCCCGAACAAGGCCACACATAAAGTAGACTATAACGCTGAAAACGAGAATTCTGGCAATAGCGAACGTAGCGTCGACAAAAATCTGAGCAATAAAGAGTGCGCTTGGTCGGTAAAAGGTAAATTGCCGGTGTTTATTCACAAGTGCTCGGCCCATCATTGTCGCAGCAAGCTCGGAAAAGGCCTGAAAACCGTTGAAGAGGAAGCTGGTAAAAAGTAGACCACCCCTTGTAAATGCGCCGGCACTCGTTTTGGGTAGATTGAGCCAGACAGTTCCGAGGACAATCGCAACACCAGTAGATGTGATCCAAGAGACGTTAAGAGCGAACTTGTCTTGCCATTTGATGAGAAACTGGCGCCGCACCAAGGCCCAGACCTGAAGATAATACGGAATAAGATAAACTGACGACTTGGAGGTGAATTTACGCTTGGCTTCTTGGTTGGCAATCTCAAAGTCGTCGTATATCTGCTTCTCATGCTGTATCTGCTGTCGATACTCGCCCATTTCCTCAGCAAGTTTCTGACTGTAGACGGAGCCTTCAAAGGCGGCTGCGAGCGCCTCGGGCGTAGAAGGGACATTCGTCTGGTCGCGTCCATCCCTGTACTCCCGCTCAAACGGATCTGTACAGGATGTGAGATAGTCAGAGGTGGTTTGGCGAGGCTTTTCTTTGAACCCCAGGCCCTCAAAGTACGCTCGTGCCTCGCTAGCAGGACCAAAGAAGACTTCCCTACCCCTGTCAATAACCAGGATCTTGTCAAACTGCTTGTATATGCTCTCCGATGCTTGATACAGTGAGACAAAGGTCGTAGTCTTGTAGATATTGGTCATAATCCGCAGTGACTTGGCGAAATCAAGGGCAGTCGAAGCATCAAGGCCGCGCGTAGAGTTATCCCATGCCAGAACAGAAGCCGAAGTGGTCATCATCTCTGCAATACTGACTCGACGTTTCTCTCCTCCAGAGACGCCTCGGATGAACTGGTTTCCTACGGCGGTATTGGCAGTGTGTTCGATATTGAACATTTTCAGCAACATGCGAATCACTTTGTCTTTGAATTCTTCCTTGGACACTCCAAGTGGCCGCTTGCCAGGGGTCTTTGTATCTAATGCGAAGCCAAGTGTTTGTTTGACGGTCAGGGTTGGCTGATGGACGTCATCCTCTTGGTTATAAACGGCCTCGCCGCGAAATCTTTTTGAGAAGATTTCATGGTCAAAATGGCCATATACAACTTCGCCATCCACTGCGGTATAGCCAAAGCGTTGATTCGTAATCGCCTTTAGAAAGGTAGTACAGCCAGAGCCGGGGCGCCCAAGAACAAGTACCATCTCGCCGGCTCGTAACACGCCGTGGAAGTTCGTGAGGATATCAAACTCTTTGCCTTTATTGTTGTGACCTGTCCAGTCCATGATCAATCCTGGGACATTGAGAAAGTCAACAATAGCGTCAGGAAAGGTTTTAATGAAGCTTTTGGAGCCACCGATCCCACGAACAGTGAGGTTCTCCCAGATAACACCTGAAAAATTAGCTATAGTCTAGCATAGCAGGGATTGTGAACTTACCAATGTGTTTGCCCCTAATTCCAGCCTCTAGTTCGGCTGATTGATTTCCTCGGAGAGCAGTTTCGAGATCCCAAGGCTCTACAGAGTCTGTCGAGCTAGAAAATCGCTCCACATCTTTGCTGTGAACTTCATTTTTCGATACCCTAGAGGCATGCTTGGAGAGTCGCTGAGCCTGGTAAGATATGCTAGAAAGCTCCCTGTTCAGCTCAGCAAACTCCTGCTCAGCCTTCTCGACATTGACGCCAGAGTCGTGAGAGACAACACCCTGAGGGTTATTGTGTCGAATCCGTTCCCGACTCTGTTCGTAGCTAGAATCAAGACTCTCCGCGTCTGAGCCTGTAGACGCCCTTAGCTTCTCATCCATAGTCGTAGTGGCACACTAGTGCTATACCGACAACGTTGTTGTGGACACGAGCTGGAGGAAATCCGGGCCTGAGAAGAAGCCCGAAGGAACACAGATTAACTGAGGAAATTTACCAGGACAAAGAAATTCCAGAAGACAGCTAGAGATGGTGGTTTCCCCACCGGAAATCTCCAGACACTTAAGCTATAACTTTAGTACATACTACTTAAGCGAGTGGATAGTCGGGGGAATGGGGGCCAACGTCCACGAAATGCACCCTGCTTCAGGGCCCAGGAACCCAACCAGGAGTTCTCGTCTGGTTTGGGGTTGAGACTAAGTGGGTAGTCTATTCGACGGCTTCAAGCTGGGCACGGACACAGCAAAAGCCTGCATGTGTTGAATCGCTCAGGCATCGTCTGCACGAATTGGAGGCCTCGTGTGAGCTATCATCGATGACTCGATCGAGACTGTGTTTTCAAGACATCGGGGACCACTTATGGCAGCTGGTCAGTTAGAATTTTCCACGCTAAGGCACAGAAGACGAGGTGGTATTCACTCACTGAAACCCAACGGGCTGCAAAAGCTCTTGGAGTTGGAGAGAGTCGGCAGTTGCCGACAGCCGGCTGGGCCTGCCATAAAGACTCAAGACGGGATGCCAAGCAGAAGAGCGTCTGTTGAGTTTTTTTTTCAGGCAAACTATCAAGGAGAACAATTAATGAAATAGATGAAGCTGATGATGAGTAAAGAGAGAAGAGGCTTCGGCTGGTGTGGAGGAATGGAGAGACCGTCTAGACTGGAGAAAGGCGTGGTCCGTCTATCCATGATTGGCCTCATCCATTCCTCTTTAGGAATTATTCCGTCTCTCCGATCATCCATGGGCTCTCTTCTCTTGAATCCTTGATCGTCAGACCTGAATACCTGAATGAGGCCAATCCGCGTCTTCCAGCATATCCCTAACCACTCACAATCTCATCCTGCAGCCAGAACTAAAATGTTACGAAAACGTGGGTTTGGAGGCACTGCAGCAGCCCGTGTTTCCTACTCTCACCGCATGACTCGCAAAGACAAGGGATCCTGGACAGGAGACAGGTATATCAGATATACATCAAGCTCTCTCGGCTCCTCAATTCTCAGTCGAATCAGCAGATGCAGCCCTTAGTGTTTGCCAGTTTTGTATAGTGAGGCAGTAAATGGTCAAGATGGGAATTTCTTCCCATTCTGCCTATTTCATTTGTCTTCATTCAGTTTTCTGGTCTATCAACAACTTTACGTAGTATTCTTAATTTGCCGGGTTCGCGACATTGAGTGATTTTCTCTCTTATAACGATGTGGATATCAGGCTGGTCACAGGGCGTAGGGCGCCCTGTTGTCACAGTTGACATCTGCCCTTCGCCTCAAGTCATGCTCTCCAGACTTTCGGGGCTTACGGTTATTGGAGGGGCAAATGCAGAGCACAAACAAGGACAACGAGTAGATTCTTCACTGTCAGAGTTCATATCTATGGGGGGGAGGGCCATCTTCTTCTAGGGCCCTTGTGCATGGCCTGACTGGAACCACGGAGACTCACATCCGGCAATCAACGCGAGTAGAGTAAGACAGGGGAATTAAGTCCAAATATCACCATCTTTATTCAGGCTAACAGATTTCTTCCGGATCAAACAAAGTGTTCCCAATGCCTTCTCTTGCAGCTGTTTAGGTCGGTCAAAGAAAGCCCTGCTTTCTTGTCTTGAAGGCCAGGATTCAACCATAACAGGGGACACCCATTTAGGATGTATCCCTAAAACCAACCAGTTTACCAAAATTCTCATGAAGCTGTTTACAACCCAGGCATGGGCCGCATGGTGCAGTCTGTGTGGATTGATGCCCAGAACGTCATTTGGCTGAGTCGTTCTCTAACTGAGAGATGGGTGATCTGAGATAAATCATCAAGAATCGATCGACCAGCCTGAGCAATACTGGAGGTCCTGCTAGGAGCCGACCGTTTGAAATCAGTTCACAGATGCTCGCTTGGCGGGGAAAGCTGGAGCCATCTCCTCGTTCCGGAGCCCGTGCAATGCTCTGCATGTGCTTCACATGTATGAGAGGTCTGGCCCAGGGATAATTGGAATACGTATGTATGCTATAGAATGAGAAGTCAGATCACGGCTCACGGATCGGGATTCGGAAGCCTTTATTTAGGGCGCCTCGAGTTTGGTGTTTGATACTTAACGCCAATGAGTAGACGGAAATACGTCCTTATCCTTGCGATAATTCTCATGACAAGCATCCTGAGTACTCGAAGAAACTAAGCTTCCATACATTGCCATTGCCAGCCGTATAAGTTTTGTCATAATTGGTAGTGTGAAAGGAATGTATTGAAAGAAAAAGATGTCACCATATTCCAAGGTTCAATGTACATATGCTGGTAGTAATACAAGGGCAAAATCAACATGTCAAATAGCAGCTGTATATGCGGATCACCGCTTCTTTCCGCGGTAGGATCTTTGTCCTGTCACAGCGGACTTCTGGCGGAGGTAGTTCGAGACGATGTTCTCAACGCTACGCATGTCGTGCTTGGGTTGTCTTGAAGGGGGTGTCAGTCAGTCTCGGAAACGACAGGCCTGGAGAACATCCGGGCCGTGAAATACAATAAAAATACGCACCTCATGTAATACAACCGCGCCCTTCTCTTCCTCTTCTCTGTTCTCTGGACGATCTCAACGCTCTCCACATTCGGACTGAAAACCTTAACTGACATTTCGACACCAACCCTCGTGAGCTCGTTGCGCAGCAAAAATGAGGTGTCTACGCCGCGTAGTTTGATGCTCAAACAGACACCAGAAAATGGGTCGCCGTTTTTGAACGTCACTCGTAAGATATCGCCGACCTTCACACTTCGGGGATTCCGTCGGTAGTCAACCAGTGCTTTGCGCTCCCCTGTGGGATCAAGTATCGCTAACTGAGATTCTCTCACTGCGGCTATAGGATCCTTGCACGTGGTGCGAGCCGATGGCGGAGGGGGGTAGATCTTGAGCTTCTTGGGCTCTACAGACGAAATGTTAGACAACGGTAGATGTTTTCTGAGGGGATTCTGCGAAAAGGTGGCATATACCATGGGGCCTGAATCGATCGGGTATTTGAGACAGGAATGGCTTCGGAAGTTTGGCTGGAAGCGGCGTAGGCTCTGGCCTCGGTGAATATACAGTCGTGATTGTTCTGGCTTGAGATGGTATCAATGGCTGGGGTTTCGCCAACGACCTCAAGCAGCCCAGCTGCCGGGTCAATGAAAAGCTCGCCATGGCTGCAGGGAAACGGGTGAGGTCGAAAGATAGATGAAGAGCAATTAATTATCTGGAAGGCGGAACCTCAAATTTACGCCAAGACTCAATTGCCTATTTGGACCAACCACCGCCCAGGAACTTTTCTGCCACCAACAACTCCAAATTGCTGCACTACTATTATTGCTTCTACAACTGCTGTACGAGAAACTCCGGTTATAGTATTATACAGAACCGAATCCAACCTCCGGCATTAGTCGCGTCATTGCTCCTCTGCACATCAAGATGGCGCCCAACGCCATTGGCAGGCTTCTACGCTGCCAGACTCCCAACACCCTCATCCACCAGTCCATCAATCTCACACAAAAGCGCAGCTGGTCAGCAAGAAGTAAGGTTTCATACCCTATATAAAAAACAATGTTGCTGATTTAATGCAGCAATTCCGACGTTATCCGCGACATCATCCCCCGAGCTCGACCAATCCCTCAACCGTTTTCGCGACGAGCTCTTCATCCCACATGCATTAAACGTCAATCAACGAAATCTGATATATCGTCCGCGCAACGCCAGTAAATTAAATGGACACCCGATTATCGTGCCGATTGGCTCAAATGAGGAGTCCTATCAACTTCGTTCAATCGACATATTCTCACTACCGTCGAGGCAGGACGTGGTTCGCGTACTTTCCCTCATGCACGAAACGAACGATTGGTCTAACCTGGCTACCTTCCTTACCGGAATCTACAAGTCAGGCATGACTCTTACGCCAGAGCGCTGGGAATGGCTGGTACGGAAAGCCGGCGGGTCCAAAGGCCTGGGACAGCTCTTGATGTGTGCGCAGCAGTCGAAATCAACTCGGTTCGAGCTCAAAACCGTTTCCGTTGTTGAGCGGCTCTTCTTTCAACTTCACCTAGCAGGTCAGGAAAATGATTTTACAGGCCCCGGCGTCGTGAAGGTTCACGGCCTTGCAAATGCTTTTTCCCTTTTGATGGAAGCCCCAGAACATGCCGTTCATGAATTAGAAAAGGACCCGAAGAGGAATCCCCTCACCATTGGTACTTTGTTGGAGCTCAGCGCTGCTCGCGCACTGAGTGAGGGAGGCGCTGACAAAATTCGTGAAGTTGAATCTCACGCGCGGCGCCTTCTTGCCAGCTGGCAACTCCAGGACCTCAGCACCGAAGGAAAAGATTGGCCTTCTGTGGACCGTCTCTTGCAACAACTCGTGCCGTCTTACAACGGGCTGAAGCTTGCGTTACAACTGGATGGTGTCGCAAATAACAGACATATTGCGTCGGCATTGAAGACGCGAGTGAATGAGTTTGGTATGCTCATCGCAAAATTAAAGAAGGCGGCACCCAAGCGGGTTCAGGAGAAGCCTACAATCGGTCTTTCGCAGGCTCAACTGCTGCATCAGAATTGAGTTTAGGTCCTCACCTTTGGTCATGATTGTATATTATTTTCTGGGCACTCCTTAAGCTGTATTTGTATCTGCAAAGAATTTCTAGTCCATTTCATTGTGCTTCAACATGGAAAGCACGCTAAATCCCAATTATCATCGCACATACCGACAGTGAATTCATATATAGAAAGGAGATAATGCCGAAATAGATCTTGCAAACTTTCGATAACCGTCGCTTATGCGTTTTCAAGAACACAGATCAACCGTATTGTCATTCCGAATATGAGCCTGTACTGGTAGGGTTTTCTTTCCAGAGATGACCGAGCGGCCAGAGACCGTGAGCTAGCAAAACCGATTAGCGATGGGTCCAATATTAAGCTATCAACTGCCACTGTGGATAATCTACTTACTTGCCCTTGCTCCGAATTTTCAGAGACGCCAGTGAGAAGGACCTCGACCGTGCTTAAGGGTGCACCAAAATGGCTAGGTCCTTCGAAACGGCGATAGTCGTAGACATTTGTCTGGAAAATGGCACCAGCAACGCCAGGGCCAGTTAGGGCGTAAACCACGCGTGCTCCGGTAAGCACCCTAAGGTCAGTCAATTGCTCATAGTCAAGACGAACGTCGGGAGTTTCGTCAATCCGGTGTGCAATGCAAAGCAGGCGAAGCTTATCAAGGGAGAGCTCTGCGGTTGGCCCAACGTTGGCTAGCCGACTGAAGAACCCTTGAGACGGCATATTCCCAGCGTCAAGTGATCGCACCTGGAACCAACGGGCAACAGAGGAAAGAAAACCGGAGTGTGGTTTCAGGAACTTGGCATGGTACTCAGACATCGTGCGAGAGGACGCGATGATGACAGTAGGGGATACTCCAACGGTAGCAAGCGCAAAGTCGACATTTTCTCCAGCAACAGAGTTAAGGGCCACGGAAGCGTTAGTGAAAAGGGCAGCAAAAACCTGACATAAAGGGTATAGCCGCGAAAGGGAATCAATTGAGAGAAGCAGGTCACCGCTATTCAAACGCTGAGTTCGAGGCAACGAGTAAATCAAGCCCGCAATACCTGCCACGAGGTTCTATTCGAACAAAGAAAGTCAGCAAAAGTTAGAGCAATAGAACGATAACAGAAACAAAACAGAATTTTTACCTCTGCGCCATATTCAACGAATTCATCCGACCACAGGGTCGACAAGCTAGGACTTGGAGAGCTAGGGTCCCATTCAGGAACTTCCAGGCCAGCCAATTCTTTCTTCTCATCAACAAGTTCATGCCATACGGTCACATCTAGGCGGCCTTTAACTTCTTTGGGTACATCATTCCAGTCCATGTGCCTGCTTCCAAGCTTTGCGACCCAAAGAACATGAGAAAGCTGCTTGTTATTTCTAGCCACCAGGGTGAGATCGAGCGCACCCGCCTCGGCAATCAATGAATCTGCCTGGGCCTTCTGTAACAGGCCAGACATTTTCTCGGCAGCGAGATTGTGGGGGATGATGACGACCTTGAATCCATAAAAAGCTCCAGCTAAAGGACGTTGTTAGCAACGGTCTGAAGAACAATCAAGTACGGCTTGATATCACTAACCGAAGATGGAGGCCAAAAGCTCAACGGAATCAGTGAGACAAACAGCAACAATCTTTGCGTTGGCCGATTGTAAACGCCTTCCGATGACATTAATTTCGGCCGTGATTTGGTCCAACGAGTGTTCCAGAGCTTGTTTCCCGAGCACTGTATAGATCTTGCCCTGCTTGCCGGAAATGGCGCCATTTTCATCAACACTTCCGCGCAGTGCAGCCTTCCAAACATCACGTAAATCGCCATTCCGTCCACTTGTCCACTTTGGCGCCCCAGGATCCTTCACATTCAGGCCAGATCTGAGTGGGAACCCATGCGGAGTCTCCAGGCTCCTATAAGCAGCAGACTCGCCAGGCTGTCGTACGGGAAAGGCGGTCGATTGACGAGCGAGCAAGAATGGATGAATTTCCGGATCTTTGGAGGTAACGAACGAGACGACGGCCAGGGTGATGATAGCGCCGGCGATTATGCTGGTGTAGACGTTCCAGTCAGCCAGCACATCGCTGAGCAAGCCATCCAGCTTTTCAGGTATCGACGTTCCCGATGCCATTTTGAGCAAACTAACAACCAGAACTGCTGTTTCAATTTGGAAGCATCAATCACCTCTTCGCTCAACGGTTATATAGCAAGTCACTGAAGTGTTAGATGATGTGAGATAGTTGAGCAACCGTTCGTCGTGTGGGGTTAGCGCGTCTGTTGGGGACCTCTCCCGATTAGGTAAGGACTTCGCGGTAATGGCGGTTGTCTCTGGTTGCTGGAGAGGTTAATTGCGCACTCACCAAAACAACTCCCAAACCAGTCAACACTAACAGACAGCTGAGGGATTCGTCACGAAGGAGATTCAATTCTCAGGTTTGTAAATGGAAGAATAAGCTAAGTTGTTCTTCCTATCCCAGTAGGTTCTGCGGATTTTTGTGTTGCTTTTTCCACGTATGTTTTTGTCCTCACCCTTTGGCTTTCCTTGGATGCACGCTCACCTTTGGGAAGTTTCTTTTGTAAACATCAATGGCGTCTCTTTTCCTTCCTTCAACCCCTAAGTCGGTGTCTACATCTGCGCCCACTTCGGAGAAGTCACAGACTCCTGGGAAATGGCGCCATCCGCAATTGAATGAGATTGTGCGGCGACAGCATGCGGGGACTTTCGGGGCTCAGAATGTGAGAAGGCTAGTATGGAATGGTTTTGCTTTGTTTGCAACTTGGGCTTTTGGAAACACCTTCAGATTCTAGTAGGTGATATCAGATGAGAGGTTTTATGTATTGAACTGACTGAGCCGCCACAGCTCTCGTTGGATCCAACGGAAAACCGAGATTCCCACATACACTGATCTGTCGCTACTTATCGTGCAATTAATTTTCCTTCTCAACATACTCGTTGCATTATACCCTCTCTTCCGACCAAAAGATGACATCTCCGACATTCCTCTTACCCCAACACAGCGAGCCCTTCTCGGCCTTGATCCGTCGACAACCTCCTCGCCGACCCCAGCGACATCCTATGTGACCCCTCCGAAATATCGCGTATCCGGGTCAAGGGCAGCTAGTCCGGCCAGCCTCTCCGGATCGCCGTTATCTACCAGTGCAAGCACTTCGAGTTTTCGGTTTTCGTCAGGCACGCCCTTCTCCCCGTCTCCTAGCCCACTACTACACAAGATGGTTGCGAATGGCGGTAGAGAAAAAGTACGCAGGCAGAGCTTTGGCTCGTCTTCACCACTCAACCGAACCTCCCCTTTCAAAGAGTCGATTGCACTTCCGGCCACTCCTTCGCCGGCCGGGGGGAAGCGGGGGAGCTTGGGAGTGAGCAACAAGTGGTTATACGAGCGAAGCAGACGTCCGTCTCTCAGCAACGGTAGTCTTTGAGATGACATTTTTTCGTGGTCTGGCTCGGTTCTACGTGCGAAACGATGTAAACCATATTCTCTAAGGTGTTTTCTGCGAGAGGTGTTTCGGTTTGGTTTTTGATCATTATATGCGCGGCGCAAACAGCATTGCTGGTTTTATATGATGTTCCTTTTTTTATATTTAGAAATCAGAATTAATTCCTTGATTAACTACTAGGTAAATTTCCTGCAAGGCATGCTGTGTTTAGTGACGTGATTGTTGCTCTTTTATTAGTGGGGGAGGCGCCCCAGATCAAGGTACAGATCTCCTCCGGCTTCGAGGTCGAGAACTTCCCGCACCTTACAATGACCTTCCAAGAAGGCCAGCACTAGTTTATCTACGCGGCACCAATCTGTCCAGACCCATCCCCCGTGCTACTTCAATTAACGAGCCCTTTCACACTTGGAGATTCCGCAATAATCTGTTTCCCGCATGAAGTCAAGAGCCCTCTGAACGTCGTTAGCCGTTCAAGAATATGGGAGCCTCGGAGTCGAAATTAGTCTTCAAACAGGGGATCTTTCGCTTATCGGAGGAGCGGGAAATCCCCGCAGACGATCCATACTGGACCAGAGTGAGTATTTATTGTTCAAACTACTGTGGATCGAGACTTGAATTGCTGACAACCTAGGTGTAGTTCTGTGAGCTCCCTGAATCGACGGAGGATGTCTTCAGCCTCTTTACCCCGGCGGATATACGGCGAACACGCGATCATGCATTAGGGAACTTTGAAACATTATTGCTATCTGTAACTTCTCGTCTAACGGCCCTGAAAAACCATCCGTCCTTCCCCGACCCAGATCTCGCCCCCGACCGAGATGCGCTGAACTGCATTCGCATTCTCACCCGCCTCCTCCCCTACGTATATGAGGCGGAACATCTGGAAGACTGGGACGAGAAATTCTTTTGGACTCGGAGGAGGAAAAGAACGAGGGAGGCTCAGCTAGCTACAGATGTGCTCTTCGATGAAGCGCAGGCGGAAGAAGGGCGGGATCAAGCATCCCCCCGTGTCAACGATTATGAAGATCTGAAGCCCTTGGCCGAGGAGTTGATTGACACTCTCATGGACCTACTTTTTTACGCGGACTTTACCATTCCGAAGCTACCCTCAACAAAGTCAAAGATTTCATACTCCATCTGGCAAAGTGGTGTTGGCTGCAATACTTCTATGGGCTCGACCAGGGAGTTGGAGAACAACCGCTGCGAGATTCTTCGGTTACTGCTCACAATCACTGGAAAGGCAATGTACACGTCTTCTAGTAAGTTCCCTTTCATGTCCTGCTAGGGCTCAAGCTTATTTTCCATTCAGGTTTGCTGCCGGTTCAGGGTGTTAGGGCCATTACATACATCACAACTTGCCAGGAGAAACAGGCAGTATTGACGTTGCTATGTTCACTTTTGAACACGGTATGTTGCTCAAATTATGCTAGTATGTTCGCGGCGACTAACATATTCCTTCCAATAGGCAATCAAGTACAATCCTGCCTCGTGGAGAGTTCCCTATGACCATGTTGTATGGAAAGACCCTAGACAAATTTTGGTGATTTATAGTCTTCAGTTCCTTCTTGTGCTCCTTCTATATCCCGTTCCTGAGGATGGCCGTGGAAATCCACCCAAGAACTATTATCGTCACTATTTCGGTCGCCTGCACAGACCGCAAGACTTTCAGTTCCTGGTAGACGGCATGACCAGAATTTTGAATCAACCGGTAAGCTGGTTCTCCCCAAATACCGCAAATTCTACTCACAAAATATTCTCCGCAGATGCAAGCAACGACAGCTTATCTCCCGGGCAGCCAGAAGTCGGTTAAGTGGGCACCGGAGATGCTGGTTCTCTTCTGGGAAGCCCTGCAATGCAACAAGCGGTTTAGGTCATTTATCATCGACTCGAACCGGTCTCACGACTTCATAATTCTCTGTATATTTTATAGCATTACGTACAAGTCCGATCCGGCAAAGCAAGGCGTCGTTCGGATGTGCATATTCATTCTGCAAACGATGAGTGTTGAGCCCACTTTTGGGAAGAGTTTAAACAAGAAATTTGAGGCCCAAGAAACACTACCACAGAGTATCCGGATACCTGGCTTCAGGGGCTCTTATGCTGATTTTCTCCTTATAGTATGTTCTTATGTTCCTATCCGTCGTCGTTCATCGAATCTTCGGTCTAGCTAACCTGCCATAGTCCATCCACACCTTGATCACTACTAGCAAAGGCAAGCTGAATGCTGTGTATCCAGCCCTTCTTGCTGTTATCAATAATATCGCGCCATATGTTGAGCACCTAGTCGCGGAAACATGCTCCAAAGTCCTACAGCTATTTACATCCATGTCAGCGCCCAGCTTCCTGTTGGCTAACGAGACGAACCACGCCCTACTTGCTTCGGTACTTGAATCCATCAGTTCAATTCTCGAACACAAGTTCACGAGTATGTCAATATCCAGACATGTCCATCAGTCAACCCACTAATAATACGTAGAAAATCCATTCCTGGTATATGCAATTCTCAAATACAGGAAACGTTTTGAAGCAGTCCGGGAGTTCACCCTTGAGAGCGGCCAGCAGGAGATTGAACGACAAAACGAACGAAGAAAGTCTGAGAATCGTGACTTTGTCTCCAGTCCGGTCCTTTCAGCTTCCGAAGACGATTCGCGTCTTTCTTCAGGTGCGCGGTCACCTCTTGGTCGTATCCCAGAAGAGAATAGTAGTCCTTTCGCTATCGGTGGAGACGACTCGGAGGATGAGGGCGAAGGACAGCACACGCCGGCACAGGACTCGGCCTCAGTCCAGACCTCCCGCAGGCAGTCAATCTCATCTGTTGCCGATGAAAGCGTCCCGTTGCAGCTGCGAGGAATGTCGGAGAAGGCTCGAGGCAAGATGCCTGCAGGACAACCATCGTTTTCGAGACAAAACAGTATGACGAGTCAAATGAGCATGTCGGCTGTTTTCTCACCACCTTCAAGTGGCTTTACGCCTACTACAGCTTGGGTAAGTAGTTACGCATCCCCCCGCCATGGGGACCTCAAATTTGCTGATGGTAAATTCTTAGCTTGAATCTTGGTTACCCGAACTCCCTCTACACACTGTCCTTACAATCATCTCCGCTATCATACCAAACGTTCCCGATTCCGCGTTCCAATCCTCTTCCAATGCCGAAACCCGCACGTTGATCACGAACCTGCCATCATTCTCGGAAGACCCAATAATCCAGAGCATCATCTTGGAAGCTGCGCCCGCCCGTGTCCATTCTTTCGAATGGTCCGCTCTTTCGATGGGCTGGTACGAATCGTTGATATGGGGATTCATTTTCTCTGCGGAGATGGTTGTTGGGTCGGCATCTGGCGCTACGCCCGGCACGGTTGGTGTCTGGAATGGAACCTCGATCAAGCTCTTCAAGGTGCAGGAGGCAGCCGCACAAGGTCCTACGCTACTGGCGCCCAAGGGTGCGGTAGACGCGGTTGGGAGTAACCTGGTGCAGCGAATCGGAAATCTGAGCCTACGACGAAACAATACGCAGCCGGAATCTCAAAACAACTCTCCGTCTGTTCGGGAGGTTTAGCAATAGTCGCCGTGATTGTGTTTAGTTACTATTCTTCCTCAAGATACCTAGCTTGTGTCTGTAATGAAGTATATTGATTGGAACCATGTAAATCGGCGCCCATCAGGCCACTTCCGCCAGAAGATACTTCCACTTGACTCGGTACGCCGTCGTTTGTCGGGCCGAGAAGAAGAAATATTAGATCAATCTGGCGTGCTCCAGACCAAGCCCAGTCAACGGCGCAGGTGGGTGAATGCTTGCTTCTTTCTGGTTGCTGACATGCCAAGTCCACTGGGGAAATTGACCGTCTCCAGCCAATCGATTTTGCATGCTCACAACAGTCAACATTCCAGCAAAACATAAAGCCCAGGGAAGCTCACTCCATCTTTCTCGCTTCACCACGAGCATTCGATAGACTGACGCTCAGGAACATTGTCCCTCAATTTAAAATTTAAAATTTAAAAATGGCTGTCTCCCGGACGCTGCTTGCTGCGGCCTCCGCCCTGTTCCTTGCATTTCCGACCGAGGCCCTTGATGGAGCTTCTGAACTGCAGAGCATCTTGAAGAACACCCATGGGAGCTCGGAATACAAGTATCCCACTGATTTCACAAGGGGGATTCTGCCGGTGAGTTCATTCCCGTCTGGTTGGAAGATCCTTCCGTGAACCAGCGTTGGGATGGAACCGCTAACTCTAATACCTGCTTTTTCTATACTAGATCCCGGTTCACTCCCACAAGTGAGTCCATGCCTCCATTGGAACAATTGGCTAGTAGCTAACAACTATTTAGTGATTATTGGAGAGATGTGCCTTTCTACACAGGTATTTTCTATGCATTGACTTCCTCGTGAAATGGTATTGACGAATTTGCGCTCTCCAGCCCTCTCGCAAGGTTGCGTCTCAGTTGAAGCCGATGTCTGGCTGTACAATGACACTCTTCATGTAAGTCCAGTGCTCCAGATTCACTGCATGGAAATATGTATTGACTGAATAGGTCGGCCACGACGAGTCGTCATTGACTGGCGCGCGCACGTTCGAATCGCTCTACATCAACCCAATTCTCGACGTCCTTGAGCGTCAGAATCCCAAGAGCAAATTCTTGACAGGCCCGACCAACAAGTACGTACTATCCGGGCTATCACAAGATGCCGTCTAATTTCCCTGCAGTGGCGTATTCGACACAGCTACCGATCAAACGCTCTACTTGTGGGTTGACTCGAAAACGTCCGGCCCCGAAACCTTCGAGGCCGTCATTGCCGCTCTAGAGCCACTACGGCAGAAGGGTTATTTGACAACCCTCAAGAATAATGAAACCCTCACCGAGGGTCCGGTCACTGTGATCGGGACTGGGAATACGCCCTACGATTTGGTTGGTCCTGTCGCAAACCGCGACTACTTCTACGACGCACCCCTTGCTGCCCTGAACGAGCCCGAAAATGCTGGGATCACTCCTCTCATCTCGCCAATTGCATCGGGCAATTTCGGCTCCGCGGTCGGCAAACTAACTCCAAATGGTGATAGTGTCCTGAGCGACGAGCAACTCGATGCACTTCGATCGCAGATCTCTGTCGCGAAGGAGAAGGGCATTCGAGCCAGGTACTGGGGTGCTCCTTCGTATCCGATCAGGGCCCGTAACATACTCTGGACGACTCTCATCAACGAGGGCGTTGGGTTACTGAACGCTGATGATTTGGCTGCTGCTGCTAAGTACTTCTAGAGTACAGAGATTATCATCATGTAATATATAGACAGGGATAATATTATATTAAATTAATGTCTTTCGCTTGTATCCGTAATCTTGCTCATTTCATAGGCAGGGGGACAGCAAAGAACCCGCCAGAACCTCGAGTAGAACCCAGAATCATATAACACCCAGAATAACAAAAAGAGAGAACCTGAAAAGGACGCAAATGCGCGCATTCTTTGAAACTAAGACTGGAAAACACAAGGCTGGAGCACGTGATACTCCCGTGAAAAGGAACACGTTGATGGGGGCAACAAGAAGACAACTGAAAAAGAAAATAATGAAAGAAAATAAGCATTGATAACCCACAAGATTGCTATCCAATCCTGATCCAGGGCTTGACCGGCGGCGATGTCTAAGGTCGATGTTGATTTGGGAGACCTCTTGGCCAAGGTGCTTCCGACTGATGTAAAGGTCACCATCCGCCATATCTCGTCAACGCCCACGGCGACCACCGCGCTTTTTGCTGCATCACCAGGCGAGGAGCCAGAGTCTACCTTTTGCGAAAATCATTTCCTCTCTGCATCTATCACTCCGGCTGACAAGGATGACGGAGCGGAGATCATCGTCTTTGGCGTTGAAGTGCTAGTCTACACTACGGTACACTTGACAACCATCTTCGTCTCCAAGGCGGATTCTACCGGACACCTACATTTACTCAAAGCTACGCCGAAGAGCTCAATTCTCAGGCGAATTGCCAATACCTTTCTCTTTTTCCTTGTGCACACTCACCAACGACCCGGCGTTCGACTGGTTGTGTCGCTCTTCGCCCGGTCCCAGAATCAGTACCTGTTTCCAGGGAGCATCGAGAACGCCGAAAAGCATGTCCTCGATGATCGTGGGCTAATCAAATGGTGGTGTCGCGCCGTGGACCCAATCTTACGCGAGTATGAGCCAGAATCTGGATCCCAAGAGCAGGAGAAGAAGCACGAAGAGTCATCCCGTAGCTCCGCCACGGCGTATCTCATCGTACCTAGCTGCGACAAATTCGAAACTCGAGGGTTCTTCCCGAACACAGCTAAGTCAGACGATAAGGACCGGCCTCGATGGCTAAATGCTTATCCTCTTCGTCAGTTGTGTAGCAAACCGGATGCTCCGCCGCGCTCTTTGGTCCCTCGTTTCCCGGATGATCCAAAGACACGCTTTCTGTTTGATTTGGATGATGAACTTCCGAAGAGTGCGAGCGGGGAGATTTCCGGTCACTGGAGGAGTGTTAAGTCTCTGGATCAGTTTTGGGAGATGATGTCCTTTCGTCAAGAGTGTTCTACAGGGAGATTGGTTGGGTTTCTGTGGCTTGTTATCAATCCTCCTGGTGTTGTGAATTCGAATCCGATGCTTAGCAGCAGTGCCGGTCTTACGGAGGTCAAGGATGCCCCGAAGACCGAGACTCAATTACGTGCTTCTGATGCACCGGTCAGTTCAGACCAGGCCCAAGCCACAGAGGTGTCGAAACCCAGCGACAAAACCTTAGCTTCTCAACCAAGTGATCAGCTGAAATCGCAGCAGACGAACGACGGAAATGCATTTTACTGGCCACAAGCCGCGCGAGGGCATGCGGTATTGAACGAAGAAGACTACAAAGCGGCAATCAACTTCCTTCTCGAACAAGACTTTTACAACGAGGAGGTCTCTTTCGCAAGCACGGAGGCGTTCAACAACAGGGTTGCAGCTCTTGCTGACGAGCTCTGGATCGGCCAGCAGGTTGTGGGAAACAACACCAACAAGGAATCGACGGTCTCAGCACAGACAACCAACACCCTTGCTAATACGGCGTTGGTTCGGAAACGAAAGAAGGATGAGGGCACACCGTCAGACCAAGTTCCGAGTGGGCCTACAGAGTCAAGTCAAAACACCGGAGTGAATGTTCTACAAGCCAATCTGATTCGCAAGAAGAAGAAAACCTGAAGTGGTATGCGATGATAATAACAATAATGATAACGAAATGCCAGCGATTGTACAATATCAAAATCCATGGGATCTACAGAAAGCATCATCAATAGTTCACGGACCGTAGATACACAGAGCATAAGTATTTCTGTTTTTTTATCCCAAACCCTGGAGCAGTTGACACGGATTTCTACTATTTCGAGTCCTTCGTCATGACCTTAATTCAAGACATCTCGTCTAAGCCTCGCTGCCGTGCTCAGAATAGGTTCCAACTTCCAAGCGAAATTAACCCACTATTTTAGTCGCGGTCGACCCAAATCCCAAACATGATTAATTAAGACCAAACAATAATCCCGTCGGAAATAATCGTTCTTGTTGCGCCGAGGGGGAAAAAAAGGCACAAAAAGCACAAAAACGTGAGATTGTCCGACGAGGCGGAGCAGACCGCGTCCTGTTTTGTGTCCTCTTCTTCTTTCTCCTCTCACGAATCGTCTCTCTTCCATTCCGCCGTCTCTAGTCCGCTCAGCTCTTAGAATGTCCTATCCTCGTCGCGTACGCTCATGATACAGCTTCAATCGTTTTCGGACGCCGTCGGTTTTGGATCAGCCACCCGTCATGGCGGACTCCAGTTGCCGGTCGCGCTGGGGTGGATAGGCTTGGTCTGGTATTCCACGGTGACAACTGTGTGTGCTTTGGGATATTACAAATTGTAGTCCTTCCTCGACTGTCTAATTCCGCGTTCCAGTTAGACATGCGGTTCATTGCGTCCTTGCTAATGAACCTCACCCTAGACGGAAACATTGTCTTGGACGCCCTCAAAAACCCCACTCAGCCACGGCACCAGATGCTCCCCATGTTACCGTCATTCGACCGGTCAAAGGCCTCGAGCCACACCTGTATGACTGTCTAGCCTCGACCTTCCGACAAGAATACCCACCGAACAAACTCACCGTGTGCCTTTGCGTTTCGTCACGAAGCGATCCGGCCTACCCAACGCTCGAGAAACTAGTCACGGACTTCCCACACGTCGATGTGCGTGTCTACGTTGAAGAAGAGGATCCGCTCCTCAAGCCTGAGCATGAACCCACTTACATTCTGGGGCCTAATCCGAAGATCCGAAACATGAGTCGTGCGTACAGAGAGGCAAAGGATGATATCGTTTGGATTGTGGACTGCAATATCTGGGTTGGGAAAGGAGTTTGCGGGCGCATGGTGGACAAATTGTGCGGTCTTGGTACAAGTTCTGGCAAGGAGAATAAATTCGTGCATCAGTTGCCCGTTGCCGTGGATGTTACTGGTACTGCTAGTTTGAAGGAGGAGCGGCGAGTGCTAGAAACAAACGGAGCCACTGCTAACGGAAACAGCGCGAAAAGCCCACGTACGTCCGGTCCTTTAGCCATGGGTGGCGGGCGTCTGGAGGAACTGTTTCTCTCTTCCTCCCATGCCAAAATGTATACTGCTATCAACACGGTTCTCATTGCACCATGCATCGTGGGCAAGTCGAATATGTTCCGGCGCTCTCACCTCGACTACCTTACGGCTCCGGATTTGACTAGCAGCCGCCAGTACAACCCAGGGATTGATTATTTCTCGGACAATATCTGCGAGGACCACTTGATTGGCGACCTGCTTTGGAAGAACAAGGTTCGCGAGGAGAAAGAGCACGGTAAACGTCTAGGCAAGCATGCGCTAGTCTATGGCGATCTCGCTTTCCAACCTATCGCAAATATGAGCGTTCGATCCTATATAGCACGTCGGGTGCGGTGGTTGCGAGTTCGAAAGTTCATCGTGATGCTCGCGACCTTAGTCGAACCCGGCACAGAGTCGATATTGTGCTCATTGTACGGAAGCTGGGGCGTCACCACCGCGTTACCCCAGTATCTCCAAAGCAAAGGAATCAACGTCGCTCAGAACCTCTCCACGTGGACAGCATTCTTCACCTTCTTCGGACTTAGCATCCTAACCTGGAGCCTCGTCGACTGGACTGTGTACATAATGCTTCACTCTGGCAGAACCGTCGAACGGGATGAGAACACCCCAGTCTTTGTGCGTCCTCCTCAAGCCTCGACACGGCGGCATTTCCGGCACTGGCTTGCCGCGTGGCTTGGACGAGAAACGCTCGCCTTCCCCATCTGGTTCTGGGCTATTTGGGGAGGCATGACTGTCACCTGGCGCGATCGCCAGTTCCGCATTGGGTTCGATACGAAGGCGCATGAGATTGAGAGTAGTCAAATTATCGAAGCCGAAGGCTCTTACTCTGAGAGCACATCACTTCTATCAGCCGCAGGACGTCGACGTAAACCGCGAAAGAAAGCATGAATGGAGGATAAAAACCATAACGAGGCATGAAATTCATCACCAACTGTCTATAGATAGTATATATATGTATGTCAAACTTTTCAATACCAATTGGAAAAAAAAATAAAGAAAAATAGCCGTAACTCATTTGATTTCCCATCAAGCCTCTTCGCTCCCAGCAGCCACCTCCACCTCTGCAGGGTCCCCAAACTCCAACAACCACTCAACCACCTGTCTCCCCTTGGACACCGGCCCAGCACCCTCCCCAGAACCGGCACCAGCATCAGCATCCGTCCCAATCTCCGCCTCCTCTACCCCCTCACCTGCAGACTGACTCTGACTAGTCTCATCCTGGGCCTTCCAATCCGTCCTCTCCGCCAAAAAGATCGCATCAAGCCCAGCCTCATTCTTAATCGAGACATCCGCGCCAGCCTCCACAAGGAGCTTCACGCACTCCAGATGCGTATTGAGCGCCGCCCAGTGCAGCGGTGTGTTTCCGGAGTAGTTCCGGTGATTAACCACGGCCTTCACCTCCTCGGGTGTCAATGCCTGCTCAGTTGACTGTCCTGAGACGAGCGTGGTAATGAGGTTCTTGAGAACATCTAGGTCATCTCATTAGCATAACATAAATAACGTATCAACACAACCTAGCTAGCTAGCTAGCTAGATGGTAGAGAAACATACTTAAATCGCCATTCGCAGCCGGATAATGCAACAAACAGCACCCGTTCCCGCCCTCTTCTTCGGGCGCCGTGTCAATCGCCGATGCGATGATCACGGAGTTCTTGACGGCGTACTTTGCGCTTAGTGTTGCGAGGTCGGCTTCGATTTCTTCGAGGGCGCCCGTGCGTGCGCTGTAGATTAGGTCCTCGATCTCGTCGGGGAGGGCTGTTATTAAAGGCATTTTTGCTTCTTTTCTTTACTTGAGACCTCGCTTGGGTTTCAAGTTGGGATGATGATTTCTTTTGGTGGTGGAGGTTGATATTGGTCGATGTGAAACCAGGTGTATGTTTGTGTTCAAATTGTCGGTAGATAGTATCTGTGAGAGAGTTAGTTATGGTTCAATCCGTCATTAGACAAGCCCAACAGTTTTATATTTCGGTCACGAACACAAGCAATTGGTGTGCAGGATATTAGAAAACCCCACACTGAACAGAGAACAGAAAACAAGAAAGTATAGATAAACTTCAAACCAAAAAAAAAGCACCAATTCCAAAAACCCGACTCCTAAGTCCTGCTATATACGTCCCTCATTCATCTTGGACTTGAACATCGAAGTCAAAAACCTCCAACCACAACACTGCAAGGACTTGGAGAAAACGGAAAAGCAAGAAAAACGCGCATGATAAAGAAAGACTAGCTTACCTCCTTTATTCCAAATTTAGTGTGGTGCTGCCTGCAAGCCCTCTCTATATCAAAATTTGAACATTGACATGAGAACTTTGTGAGTGGTCATGTGAATATCCAGTAGACTGACCAATAGAGGCTCAGAGGGGCACTGGAAGGCAGGAGGTGCCATTGCATGAGGCACCCTGCCCGCCGCTACCCTCTTTTTTTTTTTACTTCGGCACTCTTCCGTCACTAGTAGCTCTTGCGGCTATCCATATATTATTTTCCTACTTATTATATAAGTAGATGGCATTTTGACTATTTAGGAGTTTGACTGTGAAACAACTAAGAGCTGAAGGTACAGAACCAGACAATTGAGTGCACTATAGTGCACTATAGTGGGCTAATTTAATTAGTTTCATTTTTTCAATAACCGACTCTTTGTATATAAAATGTCAGTGTGGCCGAGTGGTTAAGGCGGTAGATTCGAATGCAATTTCTTGATGCGTCTAGGAATAGTCCTATCTACTGGGTTCGCCCGCGCCAGTTCGAATCTGGTCGCTGACGTTGATTTTTTTTTTCTTCATTTTCTTTCAGCTACCTCTGATCTCTTCTTTCTCGTATATATATATACCTGCTTGGTGCCTCGAATGTACGACAGCAGCAGATCCCATATAATTTTTCTTTTTCTTTTTGAACCCTGTCAAGTGCCATCATTGTAGAGTAACTAACTAATGAAGCATAGCATTCTTAGTCATCAGGAATAATCCCGACCCGATCGCGGAACAATATTCCCCCCCCGGTCATCGAGTCTATGCATCTCAGAACTCAACAGCTTCACTTTGTATCCACCACGAAACCTCGCGAAAAGCAACGACATAATGTCCGCGAGCCATAGGAAGGAAGCCACGGAGGGCGCATTTGGATCCACCTCCCCGCCATCAGAAATTACTAGACAAAGCAGCAAGAATGACCCGACAATGACCAGTGAGGCAGAAAAGCCGGAAGAAGAAGAAGAAGAAGAAGAAGAAGAAGAAGAGGAGGAACACATTTCAAGAGAATCACAACAGAGCAAAGACGGCACACCACAAGAGGAAGAGGAGGACGAAAAAGAAGGTGGAGAAGAAGAAGATGAAGAGGAGGGAGAAGAAAAAGACAAAGAAGGCGAAACACAAGAATCACATGCGCCACCATTACCAGACGAGATCCCTCCTCCCCTTCCCAATGAAGCTCCACCGGGCGAGGACGATGGCTGGGAGCCTGTCTGGGATGCCAACGCACAATCGTACTACTTTTATAACCGGTACACCGGCCTTTCACAATGGGATAACCCGCGGGTGCCAACTACAGCGCTAGCTACTGCTGCTGCTCCAGTTCCAGCCCCGTCTGCCGCTGCCGCTCCTGCTTGCGCTCCGGGGACGGAGGACTCGAATGAGGACGTCCCCCCTTCCCTGGGTGGGTACAACCCTGCCATCCATGGCGATTATGATCCAACAGCTCCGTATGCCCAGCAGTACGAACGACAGGAGGAGGGAAACCCAGCGGCGCCCGGGACGACGAATACCAGTGGCTACGACGCGGTTGGTGCATTTAATCGATTCACGGGTCGGTGGCAAGGGGAATCACAGAACCCGGAGTACCACAATGATGAGAATAAGTCGCGGCGGCAGATGAACGCATACTTTGATGTGGATGCGGCGGCGAATTCCCACGATGGGAGGAGTCTGCGGGCAGAGCGAAGCGCGAAGAAGCTTAGCAAGAAGGAACTGAAGATGTTCAAGGAGAAGCGGAGAGAGAAGAAGGAAGAGAAACGAAGAGCGTGGTTACGCGATTGATTCCCTCCCTCTCTACGGCACTCTCCCTTTTTCATGCTTCTCGGCTCTGTTCTGCTTTCCGTTGATCCATTGAGATACCTACTGGGTTGGACCTTGAGAGGTTGGGCGTTGTATTGCACTGTATTATGACATATCATCATCATTACTGCATTAGAAGCGATCGGCTCAGCACTGGCACTGTATTTTACTACTCAATTAAGGAACATGAAGGGAAAAAAAGAGCATGAAAGTTACTCGTCCCAACCGTCGTTAACGCTGCTCTTCAAATCCTCAACCGGCCTTTTCGCCGCTTCCATCGCTGAGGGTTCCTCGACCCATGTCCTTGCGTATGTGTGGTAGGAGCTATTTGCTCGTATTAAGGGGTTCGACCCATTAGTTTTGGCCCCTCGGTTAATCTGCAGTTACACAGCGACTGAGTATGATTCTCCAACATCTAGTCGTAAGCTGTGTTTTGATTACTTTGTTTGCAGTCACGCAGTGTCCGTAGGCCTATAGGCGTCCTCTAGGACTGCTCAGGCCGAAGACTAGTATGCGATTTTGTCCCTGAAGAGGAGTCAGTCCGGTGTTCGGAGGGCCAACAGGGTTGGGCCTGCAGACCATGGCTAGTATGACTCGCTTCTATGAATTCCTACCAGCAAAACCAATCAAAGAAGGAACTTTTCCAGACGACTGGTGTAATCGTCTAACGTCCTCATCTTCAATCTCTGGTAGGCAACAAAAGTGCGGCAATGCACAAACTAGAAGACGGTACCATCGGAGCGAATCATGATAGGCGGCTCTTTTGTGTTCGGTCTCGAAACTTCAGCGATTTCGCGGCCACCCTAGGGACATTCGTTAGTACGGGCATTGAGCTGGTGTTTAACGGGATTTTGCGTACCTTCCACGTGCCGGCCTCAAGCATTTGGGCTAGTGTCAGTTGGTCTTCTCCTAACAGTCCTAGCTGCCCATTGACCTCTACAAGGAGGTCGTCCAGGAAGCCGACAGTAAGTGCTCGCCATTCTACTATCACATCATCATCGGCGGAGAAAAGGGGCACAACTTCCACGCTAGGCTGTCCTTTAATCTGCGCGTTGTCTTTGTATGCCGCAATGCCCCGCTTAAAGTCAGCCTCCTTGAGGATTAGTAGTCCCAAGTCGATTAGAAGGCCGCCATTCCGATATTCTGGAAGCCCGGTGAGGAGTTCGCTGCCAGCGAAATAGATTTTCATCATTTTCGACATCGGGACCATAATTGAGTAGCACAGCCACTGTGTGAGCTTGTGGAATGGAACGATGGATTCCCATGACTGTGCTGGAGGAGATTGAGGGAGGTCGGAGCATGGCCAGGCGTCTCCAATGCTCAACCCATCAATCTTTGTGCGAGAAGGAGGCCAGATCGAGGCGAAGCCGTCCATGAGGACTGTCCATAGTGTCGTTATCGGTACGATAGGCACGGATGAGGCTAATGTGGATGGATGTGAAAGGAGATAGTCTAACAAGGTTAGTTGAAGATCAAGGGTACCGACGCCTAGAAGTCTTACCAAGCATGTTTCCTGGTCTTGCATCTACACCGAAGAAGTCTTGGTGATTAAGTGCATCCGAAAGCCTTGTCAGAAGCCCGGTGCGGCCCTCGATGCCAGTTAGCGGGTTGTTTTCCGAGTGCTGAAATCCCTTGGCTAACACTTGGACGGTGATCTTCTTTAGTCCTGCCCCATCGACCTGACAAGGTTCGGTTGGGTCGCTGCTAAAAAGCCCGCTCTTGAACATCTCCAGCGAGGCTACCGCTAATCCCTCACTGCGCGCGTAAATCTTACCGGACTCCTTGGACTTGTACGACCATTTGTTCCCCGCGCCGGCATCGAGGAGCACCGACACAACGAAGAGGTCAATCAATCGTCGAGTACGCTCCTGAGAGTCGATTGTACTAGGCCAAGATTGGAGCAGTTGGTTGACACGAGGTCTTCCGCCTATATCGAAATGTTGCCAACGGCCATGAGGAGGAATGGACGAGTAATCGGGGGCGTAGTCTCTCTATATCGCAAAGGAATAGAATAGATTGTGAGCGAAACTGAAGAGAGGGGAGAACAAAGCGTAGGAGTAGAAAATTGGCTCACCTTGATGATGGACACAATGTAAGATGCCGTTTCAGCGAACTTGGTCATGTCAACATCGAAATGCTTGAGCTGGTCCCTCTTCGCCCTCCTGAGGATAATGTGTGATCTTTGTCGAACGGCATGGATGCTGCGCAGGTAGGCTGCTGGATCTAGGGCTGGATCAGGTGGCCCTGCGATTGACAGCTCAGGGATGGGAGAGGGCAAGCCGCTTCCCTTGTAGCCGGGTGATTTCAAAGATGCATTGGAAGTCCGAGCACTATTGAGCGATGCAGAGGAGTCACGATCATCCTTGTCTGACAGGACCGAGTTCTTGGAGTCCTTGCGCTTGAATATGCCCATCATGATGGCGGCGTGAGTGGCCCAGATGGGTCAGTGCGAAAGCCGAAGAGAAGGACTAGTTTCGCGGAAGACAAAGCGAAGGATTCTTGAATTGTTCTATCCTGACTCCTGAAGAGGCTGAAGCGAAGAGGACGAGCTAAAAGGGAGCCGCCGTCGGCTGAGGGGTTAGCTCGTGGCCCTTCTGAAACACTATTGACCCAAAGCAGCAGATCCAGGTAGGAGAGGGGAGGGGGAGATACAAAAGATGATGATCTGCAGAACTGCCCGCTAGGAGCAAGCGTTGTTATTTCTTTTTCAGTGTTCTTTTCCGGTTCAGAATAGTTATTGAATTTCCATGGTTTGAACTCTGTTCTTCGGGGGGCCTTTTTTTCAGAGGAGGAGAAGATGGGAACCACGCAGGGTCCAGAAAGTACTATGGTACCTGAGGAAGCCGGAGCGGGGCGGTCTGGAGCCAGACTGGAGGGGAGGGATTCCGAGGGAGGACGAATTAAGAGGGCATGATCGGGGCAAAAAGGAGGTTCGCGCAAGCTCTAACGACCAACAGTCGTCTCAGACGAGGAGACTCATAAGGTACTTTGCTGATGGACAGCTGGTTATAACTCGTCGGTCTGTCAAGCCTCGGAGTCGGGAGGTGGAGAGCTCGGAGTCTGCCTAGCTGCTAGCGCTGGCGATAGCAGTGGATGCTTGTACCAATGTATTCACATTACAGAGTATAGTACTGACTAGTCGGACTAAGTCATTGTGTGTCTGTGCCACTGTGTCACTGTGTCTGCCATTAAAATTTCACATTTCACATTTCACATTTCACAGACACCAATGTTATCCATTATTTACTACATGTGTAGCGGGTACTATCAACTCTCCACTAGCACATGCCATTATGCAAGGGACGGAGATGAGGGTTCTTTTCCATGTTCATAGCGCCCTCTGTTATTGCATTGCTCTCTCCACACAGACTCATCTTCACTGCTCTCTCCTGACGGAACAAGCAAAATTTAAAAATCCCTCGTGAAAACTTCGACAGACGGCAATGGGCCCACCTTGCAGCTCCAGTTCGGGAACTTGTAGACAACCGTTGACAGCGGGCAGCAACCATAGTACCAAAGGAATGGCAATGACAATGGCATGATCAGTGAAGGACTTCGGGGATTATCGCTGCGTATTGGCTTTAGTCTTTGTTTGCTTTTTCTGGACTGGGATATATTTGCTTTTGCGACTTGTTCACTGCATTGAGCACCCGTCTATATGTCGACAAGCTGGGCCATCCACTAATGCAAGAGACCTTGCCCTGGCCATACTGCTGGGTCGACCGGAATGGTTTCATCTTTAAACTTTAGCCCCTCCACTGGGCCTCCAAGCCAGTCAGGAATCGGGAGACAAGCGATGGGCGAATGGGATTGGGTATGGATTCAAGACGTGAGGGCCTTGTCGTGGGCTCCACTGCCGCTAACGGACAGACTCCGCGGCGCCGCGTTGCGCCGGCTGCGCTCTTCTTGCCTGGTTGCCCTTAGGCTCAAGCACTCAACTAAGGCTCGTCGGACCACTTGCTGCAGAAGTTCAGAACAAAGCATGGGATAATTACATCATTGCTACCCTGGTGTAGTGTACAAGTCGGCTCTATATTATTTGGGCTCAAATGCCCAATTCGGCGTTTCTCGGGGACGGGAATGTATCCTTGCTCACAGCCCGTCTCATCCCTGAAGGTTTCATCTCAAAGGGAGAGAGAATCATCGATGCTCTGTGGCCCCTCTGTTCAGGAGCTTCAGTATTGTCAGTACCCAACGGGTGGCTGGAAAATACGGCTCCCGCTACCAGATAATAATAATAATGGGTATGATTAGAGCGTTGGCCAACTTGGCCGATACCATACTATCGACTCGGTCCACCCTGCATCGAAATCCTGAATCGTCTTGGGCCAAGATGTCCGATGACTTAAACTTGCGCCTCCACCGTCACCGAGTTCCCGGCACTCTGATAAGGACTCGAATCTTGAAGGTTGTTACTTTGTGACCGTTGTGGGCTCTCTGATCCCTCTCGGCTCCAACTCGAGACCCAGCCTTGAACCTTATGGAGGATTCGAGAACGACGTAGGACTCGAGGACTTGGGGAGGACAAGTCTCCCATTCTTTTCGAGGGTTATGTCGGATTACGCCGTCTCATCCAGCTTTACCACGCCCATGGCGCCCTATTTTCGACCAACAAGCGGAAGCGGATGATTGGCTGCCTAGTTATACTGCAGTTGGTCTGGACTCGGCTGTCTCGATGATCTCGTGCTTCTTGAGTCTTGTCTGGAGGGGTCATGGGATTGAATTTCAAGGAAATCTTCAATCGTTTCATGAAACCATCAAATGCGGATGAAAGATTGCCTAAAAAGTTACCATTTTTGGTATAATATGAATCCACTAATCCTAACTAAGTATAGGGTACCCACTTAAGCCACGTGATAATGAAAGGTTTCCTGAAACCATCAACTGTGAAATTCATAATTCCAGAAACCATCATATCATTTCATGAATTTCATGACCCCTAACCTGTCTATAACCTCAAACCTGCCGAAATAATTTGATGATCAGATGCGATTAGGCCAGTTCAAACTCAATTCGAATAATGTGCACGTGACTTAAACCAATTAGTAAAGGCGGTATGGACAAAATAGGCAGAATACGATCTATCAAAGGCGGTCATGCAATCAGCCACGAGCCACAATGAACCGCCCATGACGCTCCAGGGGAACAACTGAGAGCTGGCCTAAGTGTTGATATGGGCTCTTGCTTTACTGAAATGATCGTTGTAATGCCGATTTCTTATTTATAGACTGCGTATTTTTTTGCGCCTACACGATTGACCCTTCTAGGTGAGCTGAAACTCAGCGTTCGTCTTGTCCAAATTGCCTAACTTGTCCAGACTCTCCTACCTCCTCCCGCCACGCATTCACAATGGATGACCTGAACGGCCTCAGTTGGAGTTCAAGCTCTCCTAGTGATACCCACAAGCCCCCGCCAATGAATTCTAGTATTCTATTCCCAGCTACACGACGAAATGGCACCTTAGGCCGATCTACTCCCCTCTCTGCCTCCTCCGGACCATCGAACCCCTCATCGAAACCTGCTACTCCCAGCGGGGACAGTTTCGCCAACCTAGTATCTTTTGGCTCCTTTAACTCTACCAAAAACCTCCCTCTTATTGAGCAACAGAAAAGGTTACAGGAAGAGAAGGCGAGGAAGGAAGCAGAGGCCCGCGCGCGGTACGAGACACAGTATGGGGGGCAGAACGCTCAATTTTGGGATAACTTAGAGAAGGCCGGGAGTAGCAATTCCTTCGCGTCAAGTACGATGCCTTCGCGACAGGGCGCGTCGTCTCCAGATGAAGATGATCTTCTTGCTGCCTTCAATGCCTCAGCTCCCGTGGATGCATCTACTCACTTCCCCGCTCCAAGCCCTAGCCCTTCCGTGCAGGTGCCGACAAGCAGGTCACAAAGCGCCAATGGGCCGAGTCCTTTGCAGCAGAGCGACGACTTGTCCTTCAACGGTGATGACGATCCGTTTGGTCTAAATCAGTTGAAGCCCAAGTCGCAACCTGTGCCTCAGCCTTCTCAACCTGACGACGATGATTTCTTGGGCTTGCTGGGCAAGCCCGTATCCGAGCTTCCACCGCAAGTACCTCCGAAGGAATCACCCAGAGAGGAGAGTCAAGACGTGTCTTCTCCGAAACCAACAAGTGCGGTGGATCGTGCCATTGCGGAACTAGTCGACATGGGATTTCCCGCGGACAAAGCTAGCCAGGCACTGGATATGACATCGTCTGGTACCGATGTGCAGGCCGCTGTCGGTCATCTTCTCACCCAGGCTCACGAAGACTCCCGACAAAGATCCCAGAACAGATCGACCCCCACCGACCGTCGCGCGAATCATTCGGATCAGAGCCGAGACCGCGCCCGGAGATTGGATCGTGATATACCTTCGTGGATGCGGTCTGAGCGCTCGCAAACGTCAAGGAGCCGCAACGATACCCGCTCGCCCTCGTCTGCAGAAGCAGACCCGTCACAGATCGCTGCAAACTTTGGTAACAGTTTCCTAAAGACGGCAAACTCGCTTTGGAAAACTGGCAGCAAAAAGGTCCAGCAAGTTGTCAATGAACTTAACGCGGATCATGATCCAAGCCAGCCAAAATGGATGAGGGAGGCTTCTACTCCCGAACCCCCCGCAAGAGAACGCCCTCAACCTCAGTCTCAGCTAGTCCGCAACGACTTCACAGACGAGGCTCTTTTGCTCGAATCGGGCGGTCCTCGCCGGCCTCTCCGTCCTACACGAATGAACGAGGGGCCACCTAATCGTACGGGAAGTGAACCTCGACGACAGGATAGTCCCTTTGGCGAGAAGCGTATGCAGCAACCTGCCTTCGTGCGGCAGCAGCTGACACCAGAACCGAGGGATACAAGGTCCCGCTTATCGAAAGTAGCAGTGGAAGAGCAATCTGCACAGGCGTATATTAGCCCCGCGCGAAGGAAACGACCTATGGCCCCGCCGTCTCCCCAGCCAGAGCCAAGTCTGGGTATCGATTTGTTTGATTCTTCAGCTCCAAAATCCCCCGCGAGGCCGACTCCCTCACCGTTGACGGCCCGACCTCAGCGGACATCGCCATCCACTACAGCTCTACCTACGCGACCTAAAGCTCCGCATCGAGTTATACCGCAGGTTTCTAGAAATACGCTAACGTCTACACACAGTCAGCGAGAAAAGGCAGCTGAAGCCTACAAGAGAGGTGACTACGCCGCTGCTCATGAGGCCTTCACAGCTGCACTCACAGGCTTACCCGACAAACACCCAATCATCATCGTTATCCGCAGTAACCGTGCAATGACCGCCCTGAAGGTTGGCGAGCCAAAGATGGCAATCAGCGACGCAGATCTCATTCTAGAACTGATTGGCCCTGCGAAGGGCGAGGCTGAAAGCATCGATCTTTGCAATGGCGAGCCCCATAAACCAATGAAAGATTTCTACGGAAAAGCCTTGATGCGCAAGGCAGAGGCTTTAGAGCAGCTGGAGAAATGGGCCGACGCCGCGCAAATCTGGAAGCTAGCTGTGGAGAATGGCCATGGCGGAAGCACGAGTATCCAAGGACGAAATCGCTGCGAGAAAGCTGCTGGTATTAGCAAACCGACGCTAGCTCCTCCAAGACGAACCCCGGGCCCCACCCCCAGGAAGAAGACATCCGCCTTGGACGACTTGCAGGGCGCCCCGTCTGGATCCAAATCAGCAACATCGTTTGAGGCCGTGAATCGTCTCCGGGCGGCTAACCAGGCCGCGGAACGTAACGACGAAGAAAGGTTCGCACTAACAGATAGTGTCGATGCACGCCTAGCAGCATGGAAGGGCGGGAAGCAAGACAATCTTCGCGCGCTCCTGGCTAGTCTGGATACCGTCTTGTGGCCCGAGGCCAATTGGAAGAAGATCAACATGTCCGAGCTAATCATGCCCAACAAGGTCAAAATTCAATATATGAAGGGTATTGCCAAAGTGCATCCTGACAAGGTACGCCCCGTGATTCCGCTTTACGTATGACATTGGACCGTGATTAACAAACATTCATTCCTGATAGATCCCTACCGATGCCACCACAGAACAGCGCATGATATCTAGTGCTGTGTTTGGCGTATTGAACGAAGCCTGGGATAAATTCAAGGCAGAAAATAACCTATAACATACTCTGCTCTGCTCTTCTTGTTTGCTCTACCTGTTTTTACCTCTCGCTTTGCGCTTTCTAGTCGCCTTGCTTGCTTTGACGACACTACCTACTGGCCTAACTTTGATTTGACACGGGCGTCCACAGGCCGCTACAGCACAGGGATGAAGCTGTGGTGTGGTACTCCGTATTTGATGAGATACGTATCCCACTTTATATGCTGTATATAGATAGTTGCATATTGCACTTGCATGATAAGAACATTAGATGGTTATTTATCGCGCTCATAGATTTATTGACTTGCTCGAGGTGATATTAGTATCCACATCAGTATCAACCGAGGAAGCATCGTATACATCCATTTCAATCATTACCAGTCTGTCTACTATTATATCATATCATACAACTAGACTGAAGTGCTACCCCTCATTCTCAGCATCTGCCTCCTTCTTCTCCTGCTCCTTCGCCTCCCTCTTCAACTGCTTCTTACTCTTCCCCTTCACCGGCAGCAGCAGCGAATCGTCCACATTCTGACTCGGCCACCTGTCCACACATTTCCGCTCATCCTCCTCGCTCCAATCGCGCGGAAGAATAGCAAAGACAAGGTACGAGGTATGAGTTTTCAAATCAGACTCGGAGCGGTGCACGAGGCGGCCTTGCGCGTGAGGCGGAATGTTCTCGTTGTTGCTAGAGGGGACGAACCTAGGCATTTCTGATGTATCGGCGGTGGGTTCTTTTTTGGTTTTGTTTTCGTTATCGTCACCATCCTGTTGTGCGCCTACTACGTCGCGGAACCGAATCGAACGTTCCTCGACCACGCGCATCTTCTGGACAGCGTCGTCGACGTTCCGCGGGAAGACGTTTGCGCCGCGGATGCCGTCGTATTCTAACCCTGTTTTCTCACGCTTGACTTCTATCCGGTGGTGTTGGAGCTCGACCATTGAGATGTGGAGCCAGTTGTTCTGGCGAAGGGCGCTAATCGTGCGCTGGACTTGTTCCATGCATGGGGAGAAGGTGCAGATGTGGACTGAGGAAGACGGGTCGAGGGGCGATTCTTCACCGGAGGGCGGGCTGCGGACGAGGTGTTTAAGCGCGAGCCAGGGGGCTGGGAGGTCGAGGAAGACGGCGTTTGCTTTGGGGGATGTTGCAGGTGTCCCTGTGGGATCGTTGAGGAGGAATCCGTCCCGGTAGACGTCGCGGTGGGTTACTTGAACGAGGCCATCGAGGCCGTGCTCAGTGATCTCGTCGCGGATTTTCCCCGCTCGCTGCGCGTGGAATTCGAAGCTGCATACTTTGCCGAGGCGGCGGCGGCGTTTTGTTGCTGTGCTCTCAGTGGAGGGGTATCCGTTGAAGACGGCGCGGGCAGACGCGTGCGTGAAAGAGCCGCTTCCAGCGCCGGCTTCGATGATAGTTGAGCCTGGTCGGACGCCGAGACGGTGCAGGACGTAGCTGTAGTCAGGGGTGTAGACGACCTGGGTGCGGTGGGGGAGGGAGGCGGTCCAGAGTTCGGGTGTCGGGCAAATAAGGTGGAGGAAGCCGCTGGCTGCTGCAATGGGGATCTCGGGTGTAGGTTTGCTGCTGTCGCCGTCTTCATCGCCAGCAGTGCCGCTGGGAGAGTCTAGTTGGTTTGCTTTGCGCTTTTTCAGTTGGCGCGCGGGGAGGGCGCGGCCTCGGGATCCAGTGTCAACTTTTGAGGCTATGATCTGGGAGCCCCATGGCTGTTCGAAGAGTGTACTATGCGGGAATGAGCCGAATCGCGTGTTTGTGACATTTCCCTCCTTGTAGCCTAGGTTTTCGTCGTCATGGAGTCGGAGGATGGCCGGGATAGTATTGTCGCGGCGGAGATGGAGGAGGGCGAGCTGGTCTAGTTGCGAGTGGGAGCTCGGCGTTAAGAAGGGGGAGGGCATCTTGGGCCACGGCGATAGCTGAAATATGAGGGAGCGATTCCCGAATGCAGTTCTAAGGCTGTAATGAAGCTCTACTTTCTCTTTGCGATGAATCTCATAACGATCTAGACGGAATCTTCCCCGCTAAGCTACTTTCGTATGTAAATTAGGGCTCAGGGCCGTTATTGAGGCTGGCTTGCTTCTCAGCCATGATTGGATAATTTACCCACCGCCACCTGCATTTGGTTCGAGATTCCTTAATCCTCAGGCCGCCAATCAAGTAACTATGACTCTTGACAGTGGAAAGCATTGAGTCAACCCCTCTATTATTATTGCTCACGCCGTTGGGATCCCCCACTCTTTTGTTCTCTCTTTCTTGATGCCCCTCCTCCCCCTCCGGCATCTTCGCCTTCTTTCATCAATCCGAATTCCACGGCCGGTCCTTTCTTCTCAAGTCTTGATTTTTTCCAGATTCATGGCTACCGCGCGGGAGCAGCCAACGTGGCGCCAGCCGACTGCTCACCCTGAAGCGCAATCGCATCTCCCGTCCTTGAAGGTCTACAATTCGCTTACCAAGTCAAAGACGCCATTTATCCCGATCGACCCTCAAGGCAAGAAGGTGGCCTGGTATGCTTGCGGGCCGACAGTATACGATGATGCGCATCTTGGCCATGCCAGGAACTATGTCAGTACGGACATTATCCGGCGTATCATGCGGGATTACTTCAAATTCGACGTGCATTTTGTTATGAACATTACCGATGTTGATGATAAGGTATAGTACCCTGACTGATTGATGTATGGGGAGCACTAGGTTAATAGACGCCTTGCAGATTATCCTTCGAGCTCGACAACAGCACCTGTTTACTAGATTCGTGACTACCCATCCTACGATCGACGGCGAGGTTCTTGACATTGTTAAGAAGGCATATACCGATTACTTGAAGAAGAACTTGCCGCTACTGAGCCCCGATCTTCCCCCGTCCCAGTACCCGAAGGAGGTGGAGAAGGCTTATGCGGTTATATTGAGCGGGGGACCCTTACCGGGCAACGAGAAGGCTGGGGATGATGAAGCCAAGGTTAAGATGCATATTAAGACTGTGTTGTCGGCATCGAACGTTTTTGTGGAGGCGGAGAAGCTGGACAAGTCAGCACAAGGAGTCTTTCCGGAGCGGTTTTACACCGACGCACAAGACCTTTTACTCCCATACCTAGACGCACAAGGTGGATCTTCGATAGACGCGGACGACCATGCGATCTTTACGAAGCTGACACGGAAGTATGAAGAGCGGTTTATGAAGGATATGGACGATTTGAACGTGCTTCGACCAAACGAGTTGACTAGGGTGACCGAGTATGGCCAGGAGATCGCCAACTTTGTGGAAAAAATTGTGGAAAACAAGTTTGGCTACGTTTCAGAAGATGGTTCAGTGTATTTCGACATCAATGCATTCGAAGCAGCGGGGTTCCCTTACGCACGGCTGGAGCCCTGGAGCCGTTCAGACAACAAATTGCTTGCGGAAGGAGAAGGTGCGCTGACGAACAAATCTACGGAGAAGCGCTCCAAGTCCGACTTTGCGCTTTGGAAGTCTTCGAAGCCTGGTGAGCCGAGTTGGTCAAGCTCCTGGGGTCGAGGCCGTCCCGGATGGCATATCGAATGTTCCGCGATGGCGTCTGCCCGTCTCGGCAAACAAATGGACATCCACTCCGGAGGTATCGATCTTGCTTTCCCACACCACGACAACGAGTTGGCACAGAGTGAGGCGTACTGGCACTCGCACGACGACCAGTGGGTCAACTACTTCCTGCACATGGGTCACCTATCCATCCAAGGCTCTAAGATGTCGAAGTCTCTAAAGAACTTCACCACCATTCGCGAGGCACTGGAGAAGAAGGAATGGACACCACGTAGTCTGAGAATTGTATTCTTGCTTGGCGGATGGAAAGACGGTGTGGAAATCACCGACGAGCTCGTCAGCGCAGGTAACTCCTGGGAGGACAAGTTGAACAACTTCTTCATCAGGGTGAAAGACCCCGCTGCGCTCCAGGGCGGCACAGACTCCACGCTCGCCGATGCATTGGAAGCAGCTAAGACTGCTGCGAACGAGCAACTCAGCGATTCATTCAATACTCCAGGCCTGATGGGCACGATCTCGGAGCTGATCACCAAATACAACAGCGCCGACAAATCCACGCTAAACCCGAAAGATGTGGAAGCCGTTGCTCGATGGGTAACTTTCATGGTTAACATGCTTGGCCTCAACGGCCAGACACCTGTTGACACCCAAGAGATTGGATGGAGCGGTATTGACGTCCCCGAAGAGGCTAAGCCATTCCTGTATCCGCTCTCGAGCATGCGTGATTCTCTACGACAGGCCGCGCGGGCTAAAACTCTCAATGCAGAGGAGATTTCAAAGATTGTGGAACGAGGAGCACTGCCAGACGCAGCAACCGAAGCCACTCAGCCCTACGCTACTGTAGTGTCCGATTTCCGTACCAAGGTATCTTCCCTGCAGGAATCCTCTGACATCGGGAAGGAAATTCTCGCACTCTGCGACCGAGTTCGTGACGTCGATCTGTTCGACTTGGGTGTCTATCTTGAGGACCGGGAGAACCTACCTGCCATTGTCCGCCCGGTAAGCCGCGATCTCATCCAAGCGCGCGAGGAAAAGGCCGCCCAGGCGTTGCAGAAGCAACGTGAGAAGGAAGCGAAAGAAAAGGAGGCGCTAAAGAAGCTCGAGAAGGGAAAACTCAGCCATCTGGAAATGTTCCGGACGAACGAGTACAGCGCGTGGGACGAGGATGGACTCCCGACTCGCGATGCTGCAGGAGAGGAGGTTGCTAAGAGCCGGGCAAAGAAGCTCCGCAAGGACTGGGAGCGACAGAAGAAGCTGCATGATACGTGGTTGGCGAGCCAGCAGGGTAGTAAATGATGTGATGGATTAGATAGAAAAGTTTGGGGCTTTTTTATCGATAGCATAGACGGCGTTACCAATATCCAGGGCAGCATATAGTTAGGTTATCTTGAACCTTATTATTATTATTATTTTTTCCCCATAACACTCTTGGGTGTTGTGGCCTGGGCAATATCACAATCACATGCAAATGTCTGTATAAGCAACAAAGTCAGCTGCAGCCTACAGGCTGTCATCGATAATATAATTAATCAGACCGTCTCACTTGATCTCTAGAATGATGCCTTGAACAGAACAATGAAACTGAATGATCTGTTCTCTTCCCCGCACTGAATGCTCACGACAAATCCGTCTAGTCGGCTCAAGCAGCCAGACCTCGGCAATTCTTCCCCCTCAAGTCATCGCTGAGGTCCGCGGTAGAATCGTGTGTGGCCTCGTCTTACCCCATATATTATTTGCACTCTTTTCATATTGTGACTGGATTCATCTCTTCTGAGCGCGTGCCTTTCACCCACTCTCTCTATCTTTCGAAGCACGATCGTTATCTACGCTCTCCTAGTGAATTATTTGCAATTATGGGCTTCGACACTGCTCTAACCCGGGCACTGGGCATTCGAGGTAAATCTGGCCGCCTTCCCCGACTTACCAGGATCAGATACTCATTATGATTAGTTCCCGTCGTCCAGGGTGGTATGCAATGGGTCGGGTACGCTGAGCTTGCATCCGCCGTTAGCAATGCAGGTGGTCTTGGAATCGTATGTTGCGATAACCTAGACGCCTAGAAAGTCCCCAGGAAATAGGAAAGGAAAGGCTAACTGTATATCTTTAGCTCACGGCCCTCACCCAACCAACCCCAGAAGACCTGCGTAAGGAAATCCGCAGATGCCGCACCATGACCAAGAACCCCTTCGGCGTGAACCTCACCCTCCTCCCGGCCCTTGTCCCCCCCGACTACGGCGCCTACGCCCAAGTCATCATTGACGAGGGTGTCAAGGTTGTCGAGACGGCAGGAAACAACCCGGGCCCTGTAATCAAGCAGCTCAAGGCCGCTGGTATCACCGTCCTCCACAAGTGCACGACAATCCGCCATGCCAAGTCGGCTGTTAAGCTGGGCGTGGATTTCCTCTCGATTGATGGCTTCGAGTGTGCGGGCCACGTTGGCGAGCACGATATCACCAACTTCATCCTCCTGAACCGCGCGCGTCAGGATTTGGGTGGTGTGCCGTTTATTGCGTCGGGTGGGCTTGCCGATGGGTATGGGCTTGCCGCGGCGCTGGCGTTGGGCGCTGAGGGTATCAACATGGGAACGAGGTTCATGTGTACGGTGGAGGCTCCGATTCACCAGAAGGTGAAGGAGGCGATTGTGAAGGCGGAGGAGACGGATACAGCGCTGGTGTTGAGGCGGTGGAAGAACACGACGCGGTTGTTTGCGAATGAGGTGGCGAAGCAGGCGCTCAAGGTGGAGAAAGAGAGTACATCTGACGATTTTGCGGAGATTGCGCCGTTTGTTAGTGGGAAGCGTGGAAGGGAGGTCTTTTTGAACGGTGATGTTGACTTTGGTGTACGTTTCCCCTTTTCCCCCTCCCGCCCTCCCTTTCATCCTGCCGGTATAGGAACGAAGCCTAGCTAACGTGTGTTGCTTGTAGGTGTGGACGGCCGGTCAAGCCATCGGAGTTATCCACGATATCCCTACATGCGGCGAGCTACTAACTCGAATTGAGAAGGAGGCAGCAGCGACACTGAGCAGGTCGCAGTCGTTGTACACGGCAACGCCGCAAAGCAAGCTCTAGACTTGTGTTTTTGTAGAGCTAGACACGTAAACTTGATGCAATACTATGCACTTACTAAAAGCCTAAGAGTAGTTGTACTCCCTGCAGTAAGCATCATCCCTTGCGGAAGGAGTAGTATCAAGGGATAGCGCGTTGCACGCTGAGCACACTGAGCACGGTGCCTGCATGACACCGACATCCAGATAGACAGCGATGCACGGCTGAGCTCGAGGTGCTGCGTCGAGATGCACTCTGTCTATATACGCGTGCTCCTTACTCTGATCGGAGTGAGTACTTAGCAGTTACCGTAACGATGACTTCTATGGCCACTATATCGACCGCGGTTGTTTACGCGCACAACCTTATACTTCCTTGCATGGCACGAGCAACCTAGTCTCTGCCTCGAACAACCCTTGCGTTGAATCGTGCAGATCTCAATGACAGACAAAACAACTGTTGCAAGCTGCTTTGTGAGCAACTGAGCATCGAGGCATTTAATCGGGATCGAGGTTCTCATCATCGGTACGTACTTCTGGTTTGGGATGGAGATGCAGAACTAGAATGGACTTGTTACTAGTGATAGCAAACGAGACCCAACAGCATGAGGAAACCATGTTCTGCTCCCTACTGCATGCAATGCAATGCAGCATTTAATATACATGAAGTCAGCGAGGTCAACCCATGGAGTCTATATAAGACATCGAATATCTCTTCCGTTCCCCTCGGTCTTTCCCCACGCCCCCTCCCATGTATACCACCAGGTTCCCAATGCTGAAGCAATGGCCACCCCATCTGCACTTCCAGCACTTCCATCACCTCCCTCATCGGTCTCTTGCTTTTCGTCCTCACTCTCGTCTCTATTCCTTTCTTGTATACAGACCCGCAAGAACAAAAAGGAGCGGTACAACCCTAACTCTCCTACGCCGTCGAAAAACGAGGGGGATAATTGCAGCCACACCGCAACATCCTGCACATGCACATCTACACCGGATGATACATTCGCAAAAAAAGATCTCCAGGATCCCAGTCCCAATACCATCTCCATCACACAGACCACATCCATCCGCATCGTCGAGTCCGACTCGAGCTCGGATTATGACTCGAGAACGTCATCTCTAGTCTCTGACTCGAATTCCGTCTCGGATTATGGCTGTGGATGTGGTGAGACTGCCGAACATGAACATGAACACAAACATGCTGGCGAGGACGATACCAAACTATCAAATCGACCACTCCCTCCTCTTCCTCTCCCAACATACTCACCAGTCCAAAGCACGCCATCTCGAAAACACACCGAGATAAAAACTCGCCTGATCGAGCAAACAATCCCCGAAGAAGACGAAGACGAGTACCTTGAGCAACAATCCAAAGCTGAATCCCAAGATTCAAAATACCACAAACGCACAACAAGCCGACGCAAGTCCATGATCGAGCTGTTCAATCTCTCCACGGCGTCGTTCTCGTCTTCCCGTCCTCGTTCTACTTCTGCTTCTTCTTCTGGGACGACAACACTGGGCTTGTCGTTGTCGTTTTCGAACCTGCATTTCAGGTTTCCATTGCCAGTTGCTTGGGGTCAGCAGCAGCGCCAGAGTGATGAGGGAAGTCAAGGTCAGACCCAGGCTCAGAAGACAGAAAAGAAAAGACCAATGTCGCTGTCTGCATTATCGTCTATAATACCATCAACATCGACTATCACGACCATCTCCGCTTCATCACCAGAGCGCAAAACGAAGAAGCAAGAAGGGAGATCGCGCTCTCAAAGCTTACACAAACCACTAACGACCCCCGAAATCCCAAGTACATCGACAACAACAACAACAACAACAACAACAGCGACAACGACAACGACAACGAAAAAGGAACGCCGAATGGGCAAGATCCTCTTCCCGCCTTTGACACTGCTGTCTCGCTCGGGGACTGGGGGTAACAACACCAGGGATAGTACGGGCTCAGTATCCGGTAGGTCTCTTTTTTCCTAGGTATGGCGTACGGAGTAACGGGTTGCACTGGGGTTGGACGTGGGGACGTGGGGTAGGCTTTGTTTGGGATTTTTCGGTTTATTCGGTTTATTCGTCATGGACGTGATGTGGCATTTGATATATATAACCTTCGATGTTTACATATTGCTGGTGGTGGTTCAATATGGGGAGGCATCTGTCTGTCTGTGTATAAAGGGGTTGATTGGCTGGATGTATTATATATGTACTATGCGGTGTACTTTATGTTATGATGGGATATAATATATAATATGTAATATATAATTAAGAGGATCGTTTTTATGCTTCTCTTTACGGCATTGGTGTTAATCTTCAATTCAATTCAAGTTCTTATATCCAATTTAGCCTGACATCTGTGATCTGGCTATGCAGGTGCTTCGGGAACAAAGCAAGACCTAATTGAGGCCGTCAATGCTGTTTTAAATACATCTAAAAACCTATGTAAAATAGAATATTCAACGATAGAAGATCAATCCCGCCCAATTTTGATCTTCATGACTTGGGTAGTTAGATGGCAATAAAGTGTTAGTTATATATATATATCAGATGCGGCCAGGGTGGACACGGGTGGACACGGGTGATGGAGGGTTATAATAAACAAGGTAGAATAAACATGGTATAGCAAGGCAAGGCAAGGCAAAGCAAGTAAATAAATGGAGAGGATGACAAGAGTGAGTTGGAATATTAACACTGATACCCTGAAGTGCAACAAGGGAGTAGATCAAGACTAATGATAAACCACAAAGCAAAATACAATGGAACTACAAGTTGAGCTAGGTCTAGACACAGATATCAGTAGCAAAGTCTATTAAGATATATGCCATGGCAAGGCACCAAGGCACGAGACAATCGGGAAAACAATCTTCTTCCGTGCCAATGGCAAGTTAAGGTACAAATTTGTCAACAGGAATACAAGGGCAATGCTACAACTCCAGTAAAGAGCTCCAATACCGGAGCTCGCGAGAAGAGGGCCGAACTGGCCTTCTGTAGATATGCTTCCAGCCCAAGCGCGCCCCAGTATTGAGTAACTTAGAGGATAGAGCCGAGAGCGACGCAAGGAAGGGCGACACCGATGAGGTTACCGCTCTGTTGGATGTTAGAGAGATAATTGTACAGAAAGGATTGGATACTTACAGCGTCGGAGGGAGAGTTCTGGCAGCAGGCAATGTTCTGCTTGCACTTCTGGGTGATGAGGTCCTCAAGGCCAATGACAGCTGTGGATCGTCAGTGCCAAATCTTTATGTTGAACGGAAAGTACTCACCAGCAACACCGAGCTTGGAGCACTGGTCAAAGAGACCGAGACCCTGGGAGCCAGAGCCACCGCCGATGAGGTTGCCGAGAGCACCGGCAAGGATACCCTGGTCAATGTTGGTGGTGTCACCAGCGTAGGTGGCCTTGTTGCAGCAAGAGAGCTGAGCCTGGTCACCGCACTTCTCGGAGGCCTGCTTGACGGTCACGTCCTGGGAAACAGGGAACCTGACGTTGCTGTTTCCCTTGTTACCAAGGCCGTTGCCAGCAAGCTGGGCATCGGGAGCAGGGGGGAGGGCCACAACGGAGGCGGCGAAAGCAACAATGGCAGTAGCGATAGAGAACTTCATTTTGACTGGAAGGAAACGAAAGTTTCTGGGTTTTTTTTGGCAGAAGAGACTTGGTAAACGAGAGACTGAATTGTCAACGAACGAGTGTGTGATGAGGATCAGAAGAACTGCTGAAGTTGACTCCCTTATATAGGCGCCGGGTGCTCGCTTCTTGGTCTTCCCAGGAACGCCAGCATGCCCCAGTGCAGAGAATTATTTCCCCCATTAAAGAAATTGAGAGCCCCTGTGGAATGCACCACGCAAGGAATATGGTCTCTGAGCTCCTGAGCTCTTGTCTTGTCTTAAATTGCGCTGAGAGCGCAGTGTGTCTAGATACAGTGACCCAGTGACCCAGTATGAGATATGGATCAGCCAGCTATTAACCGCTGACGGATAGTGCTCACTCAATTCAGAGGCCTCAAATGACCCTACGCATCTAAACGCTGTTTCATTCCTCTGCTCCTGTTCCGTAGATCGTTATGCAAGCAGCTCGGTTTTGCTGCGGTTGCATACACCTATGGAATACCGACAGTCAAGCTGTGATATCTGATGTCATCCATATAGATCCATCATCCTGCAAGTCGACGGGTTTGCGTGTTACGCGCAGAACTGATTACATCCATGACAGAATCCGCCGTAGTCGTCTCGTGTAGAATGCAGGTAATCACTTCGCCACTCTCTAGGGCTTTGTCGACCCAGGCTTCAGCGCCAAGCGTCTGCTGCATGCTTCATCCTGCAAGGAGTGTCCCAAATAAGAGTCAAGGTTAAGCCCAGGTGGGCACCTAGTGTCTTTCATTTCCCATCCCCTTGGAGAGGTAAGGGGCAGCACGAACACCCCCCAGAGGAAATCCCCCACGCAGGGATGCAAACTTTGATCATGCACTCCGGACCTGATGGCAATCATAGCCAAAACCAGTCTTGTTTGTCTCGTCGATCACTGCTCGAGGAACGTGAGAGCCCAATTTGAGCCTTCGGGGTATTGCCTAGATTGACCCCAGGAATCAGCCACCCAACGCCTCGGGGCTGGGCTCATTGACTTCGGGGTTAGTGCAATAGTACCCACTTTGAGGTTAAATCGAGGTCCATTAACCCAACATGGTTTTGTTGATATTATCGATGTGCTGGCCCTGCTGGAGGCTGGAGCACACGCATATCATGCTCGGCAGATGTTCCCTTCCAGATAATTTCCTTTTAGACATCACGGCTCAGGCTCATGAATCTCTCGAGCTCCTCGTCGAGTTCCCTTTGGCACTGTTTGTAATCTGACCCGCCGCGTGATGTTCCAGTAACCGTGTATGGTATATATGCACGTGATGTCCCGGAACATAGTTAGACCGTCGAAGCGGACGATGTCACGATATGACGAAGCTGGACTAGCGATGGTTGCCGAGCTCGTCTCCATCTTCAATGCAAGCTAGAACGACGTCCTCCGTGTTACTGGGAACAAGAAATATCGAATGCTGAACCCGGCGCTATACAAGCGCTGCTTCCCTCTTGGACGGCAGCTGCGGGGTACCAGTTCAAACGAGTGACCATCTCCAACAACTGAGCGATAACGATGGATGGCCGGAAGAAGAAGAGAAAGGTCCTCTTGATGGGCAAAAGTGGCTCGGGGAAATCATCTATGCGGTCGATCATATTCAGCAATTATGTTGCAAAGGATGTACGACGGCTCGGGGCGACGATTGACGTTGAGCATAGCCATGTCAAGTTTATGGGAAACCTGACGCTGAATCTCTGGGATTGCGGAGGGTGGGTGCTACCTTTGTCTTGTAAATTAGCTGTGTATGCAGCTACTTGATCTTCTGCTAATCACAATTGTTGTCGCAGACAAGATGCCTTCATGGAAACCTATCTCGCCTCACAGCGTGGGAACATATTCTCCGACGTTGCGGTCCTAATCTACGTCTTTGATATTGAATCACGGGAAGTTGAGCGTGACCTAGACACATACAGCGCTGTAATAGGTGCATTAAAGGAATATAGCCCGCGCGCCTACGTCTTCTGTCTTGTCCACAAGCTCGACCTTATTCAAGCCGAGCACCGCCAACGAATCTACGAGGAACGCTCTGCCCTCATCCGCAGCCGTACAGAACACTTTATAATCGACACTTTCGGGAGTAGCATCTGGGACCAATCTCTATACAAAGCGTGGGCGGGGATAGTCCACAAACTCATCCCAAATTTGACTGTGATCGAACGATTCCTGCAGGCCTTCGCCAAGCGCATCGACGCCGAGGAGGTAATCCTCTTCGAGCGCTCCACCTTCCTCACCGTGACCTCGGTCTCGTCCGAGATCGGCGATTTGAACCCAATCTACGACCGCCATGAACGACTGTCAAATATCATGAAGGCGTTCAAGCACTGCGCTGCTCGCAATACACACACAACACCCGCTTCCGCCGGGTTTGTTGTCATGCATACCAAAACACCGCAGTTCAACGTCTTCCTCGGCCGTTTCACAGACAACACCTACATCTTCATCGTCATACCTCCAGGCGAGGCAGCCTACAACTGCGCCGTACTAAACACTATGCTCGCCAGAGAAGGTTTTTCCAAAGCTGCAGGAGCCGCTCATGGAGACGGCTTTCCACTCCCCACGCCCGATTTCCCGGAAGACGAGTCAAATAGCAATTAACAGTACCGGCAAAACTGCGAAAGCTACTAACATTCTCATCATACCACCGTGCATTCATTGCCTCTCCCTAACTCTAACTTCAAAGAAATCACCCACTCCCACCAATCTCCCTCCTGACATAACCGAGCCGCCATTTTGAGATACCCACCCCAGTCTTCAGACCCCATACAATAGGTACTTGTATTGTTGTTTGCATCGTTGCGATATCAATGGAATCGAAATGAAATGAAATAAACATTTTGCATCAATCTATCAACCTATGATATGGAACAAGAACCAAAAGGCGTGTATGTAGTGAGTGTAGTATGTATGTTTCCACACTTGTCTACTTCGTAGCCCTAGACGTAGTAGAACAGGTAGCCCACAGCAGTGACGGAGTGAAGCACCCCTACCTAAGTCCTGACAGTTTCGCCTCGAACAAGTTTTCGGGTGGGCCACCTATGTTTATAGAAATATATATCGAAAGTCTATATAATACAAACCCCACGGGAATTTAATGATCAAGCTAGGTTCGACTAGTTGAATGGTGATGCTTACTAGGTATATATATATATGTGCCGGCAACAACCCACTACATCAAACTGTGCATGAACAGAACTAACCCTACCTTATATATATCTCACTACCTAACTGCGACTAGATACTTTTCTTTGCCAAATTTTTTTTTTGTGTCAAATTTTATTTGGATACTAATCCATATAGCGAGAGGTATTAGAACGGAGGACAACAACAGCCCTAGGGAAAGAAGGGGTTCATCTATTTCAACTACTGCATAACACGTATAAATGATGCAGGTAAAAAAGATAAGAGAAAAAGAAGACGAAAAAAAAGCTTTACATCATTGTACATCAGGCATACGGACAGCGATATCCCCGGACTGCGTAATGTATCGGACCCATGGGAGAGATGGGTATTGTAACTATTGCACAACAAAACTTGGTTAGCGGATACTCAGTGCTAAGGGGATAGGATAGATAGGGATTAGGGATTAGGGATGAGATGAGATGGACGTACCTTAGGTTCCGTAATCTTCAAATACCTTACTTGGATACCACTGGTGGTGAAATAAGGAATCTCGAACTTGACGTTGATCGGCCGCTTCGCTTTTCCCTGGAGAGTACCGCCCATGCTTCCTCCGAATCCACCGGTCATGCCGCCACCGTGTTCGTCGTCACCCTTGACGGAGGGGAGGCCGAGCTCGGCGCGCATGAGGAACTCCTTCCCGCCGCCGAATTGCTTGATTTTCCAGACGATGGCAGACTGCTCAGGGGCGTAGTGGACTGTGCCGATGTTTGTGCGGAAACGGGGGGAGTCGGCGTCGTCGGGGACGGGGACGATGATTTCGACGTTGTTCGCGGTGCTGCGGCGTTTGAATTGGGCTTTGGCCTTTTGAGATGTGGTTAGTTATGAGTTTCGTGTTGTAGAGAGAAGGAAGGAAGGAAGGGGTCGAGCTGTACCTTCAACATATATTCCATTCTGGAACCCGAGTGTGATTCTACGAGACACTCAACCCAGATGAGAGGTTTCACTTGTGTGTTCAGGCGGTAGCTCATCAGCTCGAACTCTCCGTCCGGCGGGATGAAGCTGATTGTGCGGTCGTTCTCGAATCGAGAGAGTCGGACACATTGGTGGAATTTTACGTCCTCCATCTCGACGGCCTTCCCTCGCGTGGCTCGCCCAGTTGTCTCGAACATGACCTTGTCGTTCAAGCCAAGACGGAGCTCCGGCATCCCACTCAGATAACACTTCATCTTGACAGCACCCAGGATCTCCGATCGTAGCACATTGCCAGTCGTGGATACGAGGAGGTTAAGCGACTCGACCACATCGAGGAAGACTTCATTCTTGCGGTAACGGATACCTTCGCTTCGCCAGGAGACTGCGTTTGTGACTGCGATGGGTGGTCGGGCTTGCACTTCTAGCTTGTGTGATTCTTGTGTGATGTACCTAGAGAAGTAAACAAACACACAATCAGTTTATATCTCATAGTAGACTTGGAAAGAGGACAATGCCTACTCTTGTAAGATCTTGCTTTCCGTAGTTTGTGGGTAGCCGAAATCCATCATCTCATCGAGCAATTCGTAGATAACGACGAAGTTATCTCGGATACTTTCCTCCTCCAGCACCTTGAAATATTCTGTGAATACCTCCACAATCTTGTGGAGGAAAAGGAGGATTTCGGTCGCATTGGTGTTTTTCTTGGTCAAGGCGAGGATGTAGAGGTTACTGTGACGGATATAGAGGTACTAGAACAGCGCACAGTTAGTACACAGTCACAAATGAGATCTAAATTCCCTCTATTCCTGCCGCTATCCACAGCCTCCCCTCTCAAGTGTCCATGAAGTGCTGGGTGCAGTATGCACAGAAGCCAAAACCAGAGCAATGCGGGTTGTGGGGAGTGGCGGGGAGCGACACGTCAGGAGCCAGTCGGCAGTCGCAAGCATCAAACGTACATTGATACCTTCATGGGAGAAACACGGAGCTACCGCGGAGCTTTCTTCTTCGGCATCACTGAGGAGGATGGGGAAATTCTCGACGGCCGACATAGGAATGTCTCCGCGATAGTTTCGGGCTAGAAGGGTCTACAAGCGGTCGATCAGCACGAGGCAGTTCAGCAGCTGGCAGCTGGAGAGGAATTGAGGCAGAAATGCCCGAATCAGTGAGACATACCTTGCCCTTCAAATCTAGAAAGAAAAGGGCCGACGCCATCGCGGAGGATGGGGGAGCAGTGGAACGGGGAGGTGAGGGCGGAGGTCAGGAGCTCTTGGGCGAGTTCAGGCCAGCGAAACCACTAGTCGACTAAAGGGCTTAGAGAGCATACGCTGGACGGAGAACGAGGGCAGGTATAGGTAGAGACAGAAAGGCTGTTCGTTGAAAGGACCGGGAGTAAAGATGCAATCTATAATCGCTCAGCTTTGCTTTCCCTGAGGACCTAAATTGTAGGGCCAGTGAAGTAGCCTGTCTTGGGGCCATCTATACGTGGGAACTTGACCAAGTGTGGAACGGGATAACAAAACAGCAACACTGTTCTCAGAGCACTCGCACTATTCGCAGATATTTACTAACCGAGCAATATACAACTATATCTGATTCAGACAAAATACCCTAATTCTTGAGCTTTCTAGGGACCTCAGTCGGTGTTTTCGACACTACGAAGCTTTCATCACGTGCAATCTAGCCACATCCAGTCAGGCTCGACACTAGCCCAAACAAGCCTAGTCTCTTCCCATATAAATCTCATTTTTTTTTTCCCACGACTTGTTTCTCTCTTTCTTTCTTTGTACCATACGCTCCCAATAGACAGTTCAAGCTAGCAAAATCCATCTATTTGTGATTTCCGGTTGCCAATTCCGACATTCTGTTAGTTTGGTGCTGGGTTCAATGCTGCCTTGCGATACAGTGGTGCGAAGACTAGGCATCGTAGTAACGAGGGTTCCATAAGAGCTGGCCGGGTATTTTGCGCTGTTACCTGGGCGGCGTCAGAGGGACCGTACATACTTTTTTTAGATATCTTAGGTTATTTGGTGTTGATCGAGGCGAGAAATTCAAGTTCAAGTTCATACTCAGAGTGGTAAAAGCGGTGGTATTTCCGTCATAGCATCGCGCAAATTGATAGTAAAAGTACAAATAAAGTGGTAATAATATATCCCTTTCCGTCCTGCCAACACGTACAGAAAAAAATAACAGAAGTAACGCCTTGAAAATGCTCCTGCGGCTATTTTCACTCAAACCCCCGGTTTTATACCGTCACCTTGAACCCTAGAGGTGCTAATATCCGCTCTCGTGCCACCTCGTTGGCGACTTGTCCGCCTTTCTCTAGAGAAATGGCACCAACGAGTGCGTACAGTGTATGCGCAAGGACGAGATCGATACCGGAACCTTCGAGGTTGTCGGGCTGTTGACGTTAGCTTGAGACACAAAAAGAAACAAAAAATCAGTTGTTTGGAGTAGGCTCACCTTTCGAGGGCACCACCTCAGTACATTTTGTAGCTCATATTGCTGCGCGACCTCAGCAAGCTTTGACTTATCTGTCAGGAACTTCTTCGTGTTGGGGGATAGGTTGTCTAGCCCTTCGAGGGCTGGGTGGGCAAATGGCTCTCGGCCATAGGGGTCAGCGGCGACGGGGCCGGAGGTATTGGGTAGACTCTGTGCTAGAGCGAGAGAAGCCTGTAACTGAACGATGCGTTTTCCTGATTGGAATCAAGGTCAGCCTATGGACATTCGCCGAACGCAAGTACGCGACAACATCGGAGAAAAAAGGACAACATACCTAAGAAAGCCAAGCGATCATTGAATCCTCTCCGGCCCTGATCGAAACTCTTATGCGTCACTGCAAGCCATTTGACCTCGTCAGTGAGAATCTTGTCGCCGCGATCGCCAAAGAAGCGGATGTAGAACTGGTCGAGAAGCTTGGGGTCGGAGTTGACAGGAAACTGGCGCCTTTTGGAGCTGAAGCGTATGGAAAAGGGTGCTTTTGTGCCAGGAGGCGTGAAAGACCACCGTGGCTTGTCTGTGTGGTCGACTGGCGGCTGCTGCTCCGCGGACGTTGAGAGGTTACGGCGAAAGAGAGGGAGAGCGACTTGTGCCGGGCCAGGGGAGGCGAGGGAGCGGCATACAGAGCAGGAGACGGTCCTAGCCGCTCGTACTGGAAGCAATGAAGCCATGGGATAGGGAGTTGTTAACAGAAACAAAGGCAATTGACGTGTTCGGATCTTTTTCAGAATCGCTCGCGTGGAATTCGAGATGTCGGGAAAGAATTCGGAGATGAGGCGCTAGGCCCAGATAGGCATAGGCGGGCATGGTACCTTCTACTTCAGCTCCCACCAACCTCACGCGTGATAGCATGTACGTTGTACTTGAGCCGCAATGAGAAAACTGAAGAACTTTCTGGACAGAATAATTCAATTGCACTGGATTCTATTTCCTGGGCTGACTTGCACTGATTTTGCTAGGTTTGTTAACCCGCGCTACGGCTAGGTTGGCGGGAAGACTGGCCCATTCCATGATCCTGGCGGATCCCCAGGGTACTCTATACTCACGTCGTCAACTGGTCAAACGGGAAGAGTTCCGCGATATTTCACACCGCAATATGGAAGCTCGTGCCGAGGAGGGAAGCTGTCAGTGTGTTACTCCAGGCGCAATGGAAGGCTCAAGCCCAATGGGTCCACACAAACAACACCCAGCCAATGTCTTCGGACATATGCACGACAAAATTTTACCCCTCCGAAATTGACCAAGGGATCTACCTCCTGAAGTGCAGCAACTGTACTTATGCCCCCTGCAGTATCCAGAAATCCTTCGATCTAGCCACTCGACCTCATTGACGATGAGGGGACCAGCGGTAAGCGGTCTGCGTGCTTCCAATTTCCGTTGATTTCATGCCGGGTGACATCCGGACAGCCATATAAACCCACGCTCCTAGAATTCCGCGACGGTGCGAATTCAAGGGTCACAGCCGACGGGGATTTATTTCCGTATTCTAGTTACTCATGAGATGTTCCTTATAGACCATTGATTAAACGATGCAATGCGAGAAATGTGTACATCAGTTCAGTTCCATTTCCCTGTAGGTGATGCTGCCTGCTTAGTCGATTTTGAGCTGCAAGGCTAGATTCTACCGTTCTAGACGTCAGGTAATGGAGTTCTGCTGAAACCAGAGCAGGATTCCAACCGCCTCCACATTGAGTACAAGGATGCTGGACTGTAGATTTGGAGAGGAGACGGGATGTTGGTGGAGAGAAAAAGCTTCTCACAGCATACAGGGCCTGTAATTTTTCACCTCTCTTATGTTCCCTTTTTGCGGTTGCCGGCACCGTCAATAGTCTGGAGAGCCAACAGCGAGGAGTCGTAGCAGCCGATTCGAGCAAAACCCTGCTGACGGAAAATAGTTGTCTCTAATTCTCACTCACCGATAGTGAGAAACATCAAAACGGGCCTCTGCTATGCCCCTTATGCAACTCTCAGAAAGGGGGTACGGTACGTGTCATGAAACCGTCCACGTGTTCGTGTTGCTTGCACTGGACACCGTCTTTAGCTCAAGAGTTTGTGTCGTGCAGAAGCTCCTTTTCTGTCTTCTTCAGGCTGCAGGATATTTGCTCCCTTTTTGGTTGACCGCTTGAGGTTCCAGAACAGTTACTGAATCCTTTCCTAGTACCTCCAGGCCGTGATGCTTGAGGAAAAAGCAAACCTTCATGCTAAAGGCAGTCAAGAACAGCAGACAGCACAGCACGGAGATTGGATCCGTTTTAACTCGACATCCTAGCGCCTGTGGGTCTTCTGGAGTGCTGATGAGTCAATAGAACCTGAGACTCACCTCAATAAACTAGGCTCCGTGCACTGCACTACAACCAAAGCTCACAAATATGACCCCAGACCACTCCAGTAACGATCTCAACGTGCAGAATAAAAGGTGGCCTAATGATTCCAGGGAGCTATGAGCTTGCAGTTCGAATAAATAGGGTAAATGCTTGGTTTCAGAAAAAAGACCAGAGGGTATGGTAAAACGAGGAGGCGCCAAAATCCGCAACGTTTGATCGAACAGCTTCCGTTGGCACATTGACAGCTAGAAGAGCCTTGTGCTGACCAACCATATAATCTTCTAGGAAATTATTCCTGCAGCAAACTAGGAGCTTTCAGGCGCGTCGTGTATCGAGCAAGCATCTGCAGGCCCGAGCGACCACTTCCGCGGGCAAAAACGTATGATCGTGCATAATCCACGGCTTTAAGCCTTTTGAAGCAGAAAACAATTGTAGCCCTGATAGAGCTGAAAAATGACCTTGTTGTATAGGGGCGGAGCCGGCCGTTAGCAAGCTCCTTGTCTGACATCCTATACAACTAGCCTTCCGTCGGGCCCTTGCAGAAATAGAAGAAGACGGCTTTGGATCTGACGCCATCTATGAGGATCGACTGAAATATTGTCATATTCACAAAGTCTCTTCCCGTAGGCCGGATCCTGTCGTTCTGGCGGTGTACAACTTGTTCAAGGGAAACAATCTCTCGGGATCGTGGCTGGGCTTGAGACCTAGGATTTTAAATAGAGAGTTAGCCTGAAGACAAGAGCAATACTTTCCAGATTACCGTTAAGAAGCTTTCCCTCTCATTCCCCAGTAGAGCTAGGCGAAAGCAGGCTGACTGCGTTATCCTTTTGACATTGAGCCGTGTCAATACCGTTGCTCAAAATTCACCGAGAAACGCCCTCTACTCCACATCATGGCATCAGAACTCAGCAAAGCAACCTCCCACATAATGTACTGCGTCAACGTCAGCACCGGCTCGAAGGACCGTCGGAGAATACCCCGCATCGACGAGAACGAAATCATGACGAGCGAATTCTCGGTGCATGATCCGCCATCACCCCGACCTTTCCCTCCAAATCCTCCTCCTAGTCCAGCCTGACTGCGTCCCGTCTTGATTGGAGCCTCTTGGGGGGTTCATTGCAGGTAGGTACGATCATAGGTAAATCCTTTGATGGAGTGTCGAGTCACAAGCCGACGGACGTTGAGCAGAGAAACCGAGCGATTGAACGGCCGTCTATACAACGATAATACGAGCGAAACTGATTGCACATCTCGATATGGTTAATCTGCGGAAGCTGCGATGATTGAGAGCAAATGATAGACTGTGTGAGGAGTGACTTTAGATTGTTGAAAAGGAGACCAGCATGCGAGTTTAGAGGAGGCGTAATAAACAAGTCCTGACTGCTTCAATGTATTCACACTACCTCGTTTGTCAGCAATAAATGATTCAACAGCCCGTTTCCTTCCCAAGACTATCAAATGTATCAACTGAGTTGAGAGCCAGTCTTATCTGCTAGATATTCAAGGTTGGAAGGTACCATGTAGATGACTTGTTTAATGACCACACCTCTTTGCTATTTCCCTCTTGTCATCTTCCGGGGCCCAGTCCATGTTTTGAGTCATGAAATCCCCCCAACGTCACCGCAATCACTTCAGAGATCTCCTACATTTTTAGTGCGTTTGTGAGTTGGATAGACACTTAGTGAAAAAGAAATCTTCCATTCAAAATGCGGTGCTCCTCAAACAACCTGTATAAAATATTTTGCAAGAACAGATTTTAACAAAAAGGGAAAAAAAAAACATAGGTATTACAGGAAATTCAAAGAAGGGCAAGGTAGAGAGCGCTAGCTACGCTCACGCCAACCACAGTCCAGCCGGTTTGAATGACCAGCTTGTTGGTCATAGTCCGGCCAGTATCCCACGTCAAGTGCCGGAGACCGTTCATGCAGTGGAAGGTGAATGGCAGAGCGAAAAAGGTCTTGAGGCCGACCTTTGCGGCCACAGGGAGGGCAGCGAAAGAAGCAGCCAGGGAGGCCGACTCAAGGTGCCAGCCGAACAAGGGAGCAGCGAGATAGGCAGTTGCGAAGAGGTACAGAGGGCCAGATAAGGTGATTCCAGTGAGTCGGTGAAGAGCACTCAGATACCAAGTGACCTGGGGCTTGTAGATGGTAAGATGCGGAGCGACGGGACGTTTGAGACGTTGCTCGGCGAGAATTTTAGTGGGATCGGAGGTTGCTGTGCTGGAAGCGGTGTATCTTGTCGCAATGTTAGCATTCGGCCATACAATGATATGTAGCTCCTCTATTTCTCGGCTCCTCATGGGATAGACATATGACGTAGAGTACTGGTCCATCACAACGCCCATAGACCAAGAAGCGGTATTAAAAAAAGTCGCAAACGTGCAGCTGCTCACCTTGTCTGAATGTTCCTTCCCATGGCAACAGCGGCGGGGGAGGCGGCGTTCATAAGAGACCATCGCATGGCATAGGGCTGCTGGACGGCAACTGGGAGAAGTTAGAAGAGCCAATTACCCCGAATACAGAGACATTGGGGACACGTACGCCGTCGCAACGAGTGCTGAGCGACTTTCTGAGAGATCATGATTGTTGTGATAGGACGAAAGCAACGGCAAACAAGCTGAAATCCAAACGCGAAGTTGAATGTAGTCGTCCAGAAGAAAGTGGCCTCGAATTCCCGAGCCTCTCGCAGCGGTTCGGAATCATGGGACGGACAACCTCGGGTTTCACACAAGTCACGGGACTCGTTGCAGGCGGCAATTCAGCCAATCAGAGCTGCTGTATTACCAGTCGGAAGTCCTTTCTTCCTCTGAGACACGTGACTCACATTCAAGTTTTGTCATCTTTCTCGCTGCTCTTGCCTTCCTCTTCCTTTCCTTCCTCAGGGACTCAGCCCACGTTGTCTACCACATCCGGGATGATGTTGACGTGCCCAGCGAGGCCTCACTGGTTCGGCATTCTGTCGCTACCGCCGAGGCCAATGAGTTCCCTGAGAGGAAATTCGTCCCGTCGTTAATCGCCCAGTTCTTTCTTTCCATGAGAGGAAAGGGTTTCATATCAGGGTTACATATCGCATGTAGATTTAGCTAGTATGGACAAATGTAATCTTCATGCCACTTCTGTTGATACGTGAGTGACAGATGTGCAAGATATTGTAGTCTGCCATGCGTCGGGGTGTGAGGGGTCTTGATTGTTGTCCGACAAAGCCACCTTGACAGCCTGAGACACGGAGATGCATTTCACAGTTTAATTCGGACCAAACCCAAATAATGGATGGAGGTTCCTAGCCATTCATCGATCTCTGCTGCACTCAACTCCTAGAGCGCTACTGAATCGCTTCTTCTAAGCTTGCTTGATTGGGTATCTCTTTGGCTCCAAGTGTGTATGCTTTGGGTGAATGCTGAGGTGGTGAAGTTGGGTTACTTTTCCTGGGTTTAACAAAATTGGAAGTAAATAAATAAATGAATACTGCAAACGCGCATCAAAGACACTGGTATAAATCTAGTACAACAACTGATCTTGCCCTTTCCCCTCTTCTCCTCTTCCCTTCTTCCCTTCTTTCAATCATCAATGCCCCCGGGGGTTACTCTTGCGACGAAATATCAGCTACCAGGGCAAGCCAAACCGGACTTGACATCCTCCGCAAGAGAACATTTGTGGATTGTGACACTTTAGATGAACAAGGTACGCCGGTCAATCAACCCCATTCGTTTGTAAACCCGCGGCACTTCCCTCCATCGGTTTAGGGCCAGCTCTGATATGAGAATATGGAACTAACCTCTCTTAGTCGCCAAAACTAAGACTGTACTTCCAACCAGGTACGCAGAGCACTGAAACGGCCTAGAAAGAGATGACTGATGAGCTAGACTATCGCATTCCGAGGACTTTCCAAGCCAAAGCATGCGGCCTTGATTAAGGAGTCTATCTCGGAAGCAACAGTACTTGCTCCTCGATTTTTAGGCATTGATCCCCTGGAACTAGCCGTAGATATAGCGGTCTGTTGTGAAATTGTCTCATGGCTGAGGAGAGTGAGGACTTATTATAATCTAATTAGGCGGCGGAGCTGACAAAAATTTCACAGATAGCTAGTCTAGCATTGCAAATCAGCCCTCATATTTAAGGATATGTCCGTATTCAGACGAATCCTTATTACTAATATTCGACCGAGAAGACGGTTGCAAATGCGTTTAGTGAGTGGTGTCTCCGGACGAACATGCGATATAAGCTGACTGACCGTTTCTAGGAATTGTCCAAATATTCCGACATCTGGCCCCCGATATCGGTACCACCAGAATCTGTAACAAGATACTGAGTACATGGAAAGGCTTGATGGCATGTCGGACGCTCGAAACGGCGGGAGTTCGTACGCTGGCCACAACCTTATTCACATTTGTGTAGGCCGCTCTCGCCGCTGAAGTCGGCTGCACATTCACTGCGCCGTACGTCAACCAGCTGAAAGCCCAGTTCGACTGGGAGTAAGTCTCATTGCATAGAATTCATTACCATTAAGCTTGAATTAATACTATTGGCAGATTCGTGGACCCCCGAAAATTGCTCCCGCTCTGTGTTCCAACTCAGAAATACCACGAGGTTATCGGTGCCAGAACGCAAGTGCTTCCTGCCAGCTTGACTTTTACCAAAGAAATCTTTGCCCTAGCTGGCGTTCACCATATCACGATTGCCCCTGGGCTGTTGCAGCAGCTTTCGACGCCCGTTTCTAGCCCACTGGCTGCGTCCTTGTTCGACACCGAGCTGCCGACATTGGCTTCCAAGGCCATATCTTACGTGAATAGGGAGGCTGAATATCGCGTAGCGTTCAGTCGCGCACAAGGTGGAGCGGATGAGGAGAAGCTTAGCCAGATATGTCCGAAACTTGGTGGTATGGTAGAGAATACGACATAAATACCTCCACCCGCTAGGCTGTCGACATATTCTGCGAAATGCACGACAACTTGATTGCACTTTCCCAAGAGACAGCAGCTTGAGTGGCTATTCTTGTAGCTGGTGGATGTATAGAGACCAGGCCAGAAAGTTGAAGCAGATCCATGAATTGAAGATTTTCCGTTTTGATGACTTTAATGAGAAGTCTTGAAATTTAGATGCTGTACAGCAAAATTACGCCAAATGTACGTTAGGCAAGAAGAAGTAGAGGCAGCTCGTCTACCAATCAACTGCGATCAGATAAGACAATAATAATAATCATCATGAAGCTCCAACTCCAACTCCGGAGCCGATCGGGAGAAACAAAGCCCACCCGTACCAGTCAGTGACAGTCAATCCAGTCAGCGCATGCCGGGTCGACTCTGCCGGATTAGTAGTTGGGGGATTTATAGGTATACGTAGAGCAGAGGACCAGTGAACTTCATCTGATTTCAGTCACTCTCCCTGACTTTCTTAGAAGCATCCCTTCGCTTCCCCTCACTACTTACTCCCACTGCCATTTCAGCTCCCCAAGGTACCCCGACACTCGACTGTGACTGATGTGATGGGCCAGTGCGGCCGGCTGGGGAAAACCGCGCTGTCTTCTATTGACGAATCTGAGCTTCGGGAATTTTAGTCTGATCATCATTCACCATTTGCACTTTCTGTTGACGACTGAACTTTCCGCTCGGAGCCGTTAGTGCAGGTGGACGTGGTGGTTGTGCCTACGAGTACGAGGTCGGGGGGAAATGCCACTGACGCAGCCCCTGTGGTGCAGGGCCCATCCATCACCAGAAACACCAGCTTCTGGCCTCATCCGTCGTTCCATCTTGGGAGCTAGAGCCCAGTTGACTCGTCCTCCACTTGCGCGTTCTCCCTCCCAGTTTCGTGTCCTGCGCACAACAGCCACGTCGCTCTTTCGGCCTGAAAGCTCACGTTCGCCGACCCATCCCCTTCCCTTACCTTCCAATGTCCACGCCCGTCCCCTTCCGCCATCATCCTTATTGACCATCTCAACAACACCTGCTGCAACCCCTAGCACCACTCTTCCATTCATGGCGACGCAAACGAGAGGCCATGGTGGCCATGGCCATGGCCACCACCACCACCACCACCACCATGGAAACGCCTATCTGACCTCTACAAACACACACGACGCCGGCGTCCGGATCACGCGCCTGGGGCTGGTTGCGAACCTCACAATGGCTATTGGGAAGTTCATCGGTGGCTATGTCTTCCATTCACAGGCTCTTATCGCCGACGCCTACCACGCTCTAACTGATCTGGTCTCGGACTTTCTCACCCTGGGTACTGTCGCCTGGTCACTCAAGCCCCCGAGCGAACGGTTCCCGAATGGTTATGGGAAGATTGAAAGCATCGGTGCGCTGGGAGTGAGTGGACTTCTGCTGTGTGGTGGTGTTTTCATGGGTTTGAATTCTGGGCATGTCTTACTGGATCAATTCTTCCCTGACGCAGCGGAGACAATTTCTCATTTGGAATTGGGACATGGCCACTCTCACAGCCATGGAGCAGGCGCCCTTGGACCTAGTATCCATGCCGCCTGGCTTGCGGCGGGCTCCATTGTTATAAAGGAGTGGCTCTATCATGCCAGTGAGTTTTCTTTTCTTCCCCCCCGGTTCTTTATCTTAAAATTGCGCTGACCCGGACTGTTTCTCAACTCAGCAATGAAGGTTGCACTTGAGCGCAAATCATCCGTCCTAGCTTCGAACGCTATCCATCACCGCGTCGACTCCCTCACAAGCATTGTCGCGTTGTTTACCATCGGCGGAACTTACCTTTTCCAAGACGCCTCCTGGCTGGACCCCGTGGGCGGATTGCTCATCTCGCTGATGGTCATCAAAGCAGGATGGGGAAACACTCGCACATCACTCCTCGAATTAGCGGATACAACCGTGGATGACGACATCAAGTCCGCCGTGCAAAAGGCTGCGGCCAAAGCTCTCAGCACCGTGAATGATGGCGGGGCCGTCAAGATCCGGGACGTACAAGGCATGAAATCGGGACAGAACTATCTCATGGATGTCGAGTTAGCCGTCCCAGGGGTATGGTCCGTTCAGCAGTCTCGTGAGATTGAAGAAAAAGTTCGAGCAACCATTGGGTCTAGCCTTCGCGGAGTCAAGCGAGTCAAGGTACGATTCATCCCTCTTGAGCAGGAGAATTTGGACTTTTCAGAGGAATTCATTGCCCCTGATGTCACCGACCAAGCAAACCCAGAGCCTGAGGATGGGGTTGAGGGAGAGGCGCACCATCACGAGCATGAGCATGAACAAGGACCTGGGCATGAACATGAGAATGGCACCCGGAAAAGGCGTTGAATCAACAACAGAACATAAGCGCCAACCACTGGATTTCTGGACTCCTGTTTCATATAAGCATTTCCTTTGGTGAATGTAGGGATATATTTTGGCTTGATACCCGACGAAACTTTGACGCGGAAGGAAACCAGTGCTGGACAGATAGAAGTTAGAAAAAGGCTGGCAGGATTGGAAGAAAAATCTTGGGCATTCCAGCGTAGAGATGGTACAGAACTCGACCAGGAGGTTTACTGTTTCTATATATACAAGATCGGGCGGACTGGACATGTACAAACTACAAGACTGGACAGTCTAGATGTAATCTAGAAGACTCTGCAACGGCTGCGGCGTGTCAGGTTGTCTTTCCCCCAGCTGGGGCTCGGTTGATTGTGCAGCGGAGCTTCGGCGGATGAATCCTGACCGGGTAAATTCCCGGCGGTCCTCACCCTTGATCTTACTTAAGATTTGTATAGTTATGGGAGTGTGGATACTGTTCCAATCGGCTACTACTGGCATTACTCTACGGAGTATGCATGGACTTGAATAAATCCCTGGGCTCAGACCGACAGTGTAGTGGTTACGTCGCCGTTACCTCAAACTCCAGAGAGTTGGTGGGTGACATCAGCCGAGAGTCACCCCGCGACTGAAGGAGAGAGGGCCCTTGCAGTCTGGAGAAGGGAGACAAGAGCCGATCTGTGGCTAAATTTCTCTTTGCCCTCTGGAAATCGTGGATAAATCCTAAAATCCAATCCGGTGACCTGAAAAAAAGTCATAAGTTTGCTCTGCTATAAAGCTACTGTTATGTTATCCCATCCCACCTTCATCCTCGTCGAACTACACTTTCTCTTGCTTTCCTGATAGTGCTTCAGCTATTGCTGAGCATCATTAGAGCTAGATTTGCTTGACTCGCATAATCCTTTTTTTTTTTTTTACTGCGCGCAGCTTATCCCGTCTCCCATTCCCAGAGCTTCAAAGCTTCTGCAATCACCTTTCCGTGACACACCGCAACCCCACACAACCAGTACAAGTACAATGGCCTCCCCGGGCCTTTGGGGCCCCCTGTACATCGGCTTCGACCTCTCAACCCAGCAACTAAAAGGGCTCGTCGTCAACTCGGACCTCAAAGTCGTCTACGTATCCATCTTCGACTTCGACGCCGACTCCCACGGCTTCCCCATAAAAAAGGGTGTGCTCACCAACGAGGCTGAACATGAGGTCTTCGCGCCCATCGCACTCTGGCTTCAAGCCCTGGATAATGTGCTGAGTGGGCTGAAGAAGCAGGGGCTGGATTTTAGCCTTGTGCGTGGCATCAGTGGCGCGGGACAGCAGCATGGGAGTGTGTATTGGGGGGAGAATGCGGAGGGTTTACTGGGCTCGTTGGATTCAGGCAAGGGATTGGAGGAGCAGTTGACCAAGGCCTTTTCGCACCCCTTTAGTCCGAATTGGCAGGATGCGAGTACGCAGAAGGAGTGTGATGAGTTTGATAGATTTCTGGGGAGCGTGGAGAGGTTGGCGGAGGTGACGGGGAGTAAGGCGCATCATGTAAGTTGAAACCTCTCCTGGTGATTCTGAGATTGGGGTTGCTGACAGTGACGGGTGTGGTAGAGGTTTACTGGGCCCCAGATTCTTCGATTCCAGAGAAAGTATCCGGACGTGTACAAGAAGACGTCGAGGATTTCGCTGGTTTCGTCTTTCCTGGCTTCGTTGTTCCTCGGCCGTGTTGCGCCCTTTGACATTTCCGATGTCTGCGGTATGAACCTGTGGAATATCCACAAAGGTGCCTACGATGAAGACATCCTGAAGCTGTGCGCCGGCCCGCACGGCGTCGATGACCTCAAGCGCAAGCTCGGTGACGTCCCTGAAGATGGAGGCATCGACCTGGGCAAGGTCCACCGTTACTACGTCGACCGATATGGCTTCAGCCCTGAGTGTACAATCATCCCATCCACCGGCGACAACCCAGCTACAATACTCGCATTGCCCCTACGAGCCTCGGACGCGATGGTCTCCCTCGGAACTTCTACGACCTTCCTCATGTCCACCCCAAGCTACAAAGCCGACCCGGCAACCCACTTCTTCAACCACCCTACAACCCCAGGCCTGTACATGTTCATGCTGTGCTACAAGAACGGCGGCCTTGCCCGCGAGCGGATTCGCGACGCAATCAACGACATCAAAAACGACAAGAACCCATCCAACCCCTGGGTGAACTTCGACGCCGTCGCCCTCCAAACCCCACCACTAGGCCAGAAATCCACCTCCGACCCCATGAAAATGGGCCTCTTCTTCCCCCGCCCGGAAATCGTCCCGAACCTCCGCTCCGGCCAGTGGCGCTTCAACTATAATTCCATCACGGGAGCCCTCACAGAGACAGAGCAAGGATGGGATAAACCCTTCGACGACGCCCGCGCCATCATCGAAAGCCAACTCCTCTCCCTCCGCCTCCGGTCCCGTGGCCTCACTGTCAGTCCCGGCGCCGGAATGCCCGCGCAACCTCGCCGCGTGTACCTGGTTGGCGGCGGGTCCAAGAACAAAGCCATCGCCAAAATCGCCGGCGAGATCCTCGGCGGCAGCGAGGGCGTTTATAAGCTTGAGATTGGCGATAATGCATGTGCGTTGGGGGCTGCATATAAGGCTGTCTGGGCTCTGGAAAGAAGCAACGGGCAGACATTTGAGGACTTGATTGGGAGGCGGTGGCATGAGGAGGAGTTTATTGAGAAGATTGCGGATGGCTATCAGAAGGAGCCGTTTGAGCAGTATGGGAAGGCTGTGGAGGGGTTCGAGAAGATGGAGCTGCAGGTGTTGGAGCAGGAGAAGGCGAAGAGGGGGATGGCAGCTTGAATTAAGGAGGGAGAAGTTGGTCGTATATACTTATAGACATGTAATGAGCACAGTAAAACAGTGCTGTTGGAACTTCGTGCGGCTAGCAGGGTCTGTGGTAGTAATCTATAGAGTACTATCAGTCTATAGGTTCCTTGTATCCTGTAGATTACTCAACCCGGCTAGGGCATAACTCTGCATCGCCAACAGCCTGGAGTGGCGGTTGCCCTTTTACCCGGTTGCACTACTTATCTGATTGTTGGTGTTTCCCCTCTATTTCGATCGGTCTGATGGCTTGGTAACGATGAGTACACTCCCTCAGTATGGGATCTGGTGTTGAACTGGCGAGGAGAGATGGTGGTGATGCCTCTCCCCAGCATTGCCCCCCGCACAATAATGAAGCGGAGAAATCCCACTTGGTGAGTTGATTAATCGCCTCGGTGATCTCCGTATACCACGAAAGTCTGATTAGATTGACAGACGCGGCTTTAGGAAATCTGCCTTTCACCATGCACTGGTTTAAGATCTACTCACCACACGCTGTAATTATCGCTGGAGGTTGGGTCTTCGGAGTTGCGTACATCTTATCGAGCTTTGGCAAGGTTTTATGGCATTTTGCCTTAACGCAAGGAGTATTGCTGGGAATCAGCACATGTCTGGCATATGTCCCAATAATAAGCGTTGCTCCAACATGGGTTGACAAGTGCCAGGGTCTGGCGATAGGTGTGATCATCTCTGGAGCTGCAGCTGGAGGTATGATCTGGCCTCCTGTTTTTCGTGCCATGATCACGTATCTTGGATTTCGGAACGCCCTGTGGATTTCTGGTTGTATCTCCTTGACACTTGTTTCTGGAGCCGGATACGCCCTTCGCTGGGAGCCTAAGTTCCATGAGCAGGTTCGCCTTCAGACTTAGGGTCTTCGACGACGAACTAGTTGGATAAAAGCTCCCATGGTTAATCACCGTGTGGCACGCTCCAAGCAATTTCTGGCACAAGCTTTAGGCTGTTTTCCGCAGTCTGCAGGGTACTCTACTCCGTTATTCTTCTACGCCGCATACGCAAGTACACTACAGAGTAGGCTACAATTCCACCACGGCAGCCAACTTCATTACTCTGAACAACGCCGCCAACTTTGTCTCTTGTATTGCCATTGGCTACGGCGCTGACCAGTATGGACGCATTAATGCGCTGTTTGTGATAAAACTGCTGAGCTCTATTACTGTCTGAGCCTTTTAGATCCCATCCATGTTTCACTCGGCCGATATCCCGAAGTCCAGCGCCGACGGTCTTCCCGTTGTCTTTACGATCCTTTACGGCGCATTCGCCAGTGCGTATATCTCTTTCTATCCGGCCTCGCTGATTGAGCTCTTTGGGGTGCAGCACTTTACTAGTGTTAACAGCACTTTGTATCTGATCCACGGAATGGGTGCGCTCATTGGAGCTCCGCTGACGGGTATGTTGATCCCGAAGGCTGCTGCCATCACTTCATCATCTATATACGAACGGGCGGGGATAGTGGTGGGTGTTTTTATTGATGGCGGCGACGCTGCCCTGTCTCTGCGTACGGATTGAGGCGACGCTGGGATCAGCGTGGAAATGGAGGGTATTATATTCCATAGCAAATTCATGAGTTGTAGTAGTAATTACGATTTTCTGTTCTTTGTCTTGACTCGAGGTCTTTTATAGACATGTTGGTGCCTGAGACCCAAGGCCACAACATACCTCTTTGGACCCTGCAACACACAAAATCAACAAAATTCGAGAAAAAAAATCCACATTGCATTTTCAACGGCCGGGGATCATTAAATAGACAAAAGCCTCAAAATCCCAGTCTCTACCAAGCACCCAGCGCCGTCAGCAAGGAGAACTCCCCATTTCTCAGCTGGACTGGGTCTTGTTAGTTGTTGGTCACCGCAAGGGTGCCGAAACCACCGCCCAACCTCATTCACCTCGACGTTTCCATCAATCTTCAAATCTACTGTTGTCCTCCTGTATTACTCCTTTGACCAAACCTACACGCAAGTCATGATCCGATAGACCTTTCGCTTCTCTCAAATGATATGACCATCTGCCGCCACCTTGAATTTCTGTCCAACTAAGCTTGATTCTCTCCTCTCGTGATATTTTTTCGTTTCTGGAGTGCCACAAAGACGCTGAAGGCAGTCCCGGCCGACGATGGAAGAGCAGGTAAGGACTCGCTATCTTCTCTGGAATATCGCCTCTTGGCTCTCTTCTCCCGGCACAATTGAAGCAGAGAAAAAGAAAATATTCGATATTTCAACCCCGCTGTCCCCCGATCTTCCCCTCGTGTGCCCCTCCTTGGCTGTGACGCATGTCGATTTTTTGCACCACAAGATGAACACCAACAATCCCTAACTGATGTTGAATTATGCTAGGTAGCAAACGCCATAGAAATCGCCGGGAACCCTACCTCCGACGCCGCCCTCAAAGCCCAAGCCTTCGACTACCTCAACCAACTCCGCTCCGATCCCTCAGGCTGGCAGGTCTGCCTCGCCCTCTTCACCAAGGACCCTCCCCAGTCTCCCATCGTCCGCCATGTGTCGTTAGAGGTTGTCAACAGCGCCGCCCAGGCTGGCATAATTGACCCCCAAGCGCTGGGGTACGTCCGGGATGGCTTGATGGGATATCTGCGGCAGGTGTACGGCCAGGAGAACGCGAACCCCGACCCGCCCAATATCCAGAATAAAATTGCGCAGACCGTTACCTTCCTCTTCTCTGCATTGTACGGTAATGGCTGGGAGTCGTTCTTTGACGACATCCTAAGCCTCACGCACAAATCGCCGGCTAGCACGACATGGGATAACCCGCTCGGTATTGTGTTTTACCTCCGCGTCATCAACTCCATCCACGATGAGATTGGTGATGTGCTGGTGTCACGGTCTCGCGCCGAGCAGGACCGGGCGAATGCGCTGAAGGATTTGATCCGGGTGAGAGATATGCAGAAAATTGCCAGTTCGTGGCAGGATATTCTGTCGCAGTGGATGGATGGCGATGATCTCATTGTTGAGATGTCGCTTAAGGCGGTTGGGAGCTGGGTGAGCTGGATTGATATCGGTCTGGTGGTGAACCAGACGATGCTCGACCTGCTCTTCCAGCAGCTGGGACGGGCACAGAAAGCGGACCTCCGCGAGGGAGAGGACAAAGTGCGGGATGCGGCTGTTGATGTGTTTACGGAGATCATTGGCAAGAAAATGAAAGCAGACGACAAGATTAACATGATTGCTTTCTTGAACCTCGATAATGTGATCGCCCAGATTTCGTCTAGCCCTCCGCTCTACTCCAACCGATTCACGTCCAAGTACGATACCGATCTCGCGGAAACGGTCGCAAAGCTGGTTAATACCACAGTGACGGACATTCTGCGGGCGTTGGAACAGGAGGCCGTCTCGGCACAGTGCAAAGAGAAAGCCACTGGTCTATTGCAGGTCTTTCTCCCTCACATCCTGCGGTACTTCTCCGACGAGTACGACGAAGTCTGCTCGACTGTCATTCCGTGTGTGAGCGACCTGCTTTCGTACTTGCGAAAAGTCGCCAAGACCAATCCTTCTCTTGCCTCTCAACATTCATCCATCCTTCTTCCAATCCTGAAGGCGATTATCTCCAAAATGCGATACGACGAGACCGCTTCCTGGGGCGATGATGACGACCAAACCGACGAGGCTGAATTCCAGGAGCTCCGCAAGCGACTTGGGACTCTGCAACAGATTGTCGCGAGCGTTGACGAGGGTCTTTACATGGAAGCAGTTTCGGAAGTTGTGGCGACCACATTCGAAAACATGCGTCAATCCGGAACTCAGCTAGACTGGAGGGACCTGGACCTCACCCTACACGAGATGTTCCTGTTCGGAGACTCTGCTACCAGGGGCGGCAGCCTTTACAGCAAGGGACAGCCCAACAACCCGTCTGCAGAAAGGCTAGTCGAAATGATGCGGCGAATGGTCGAGTCGGATATCCGATCCTTCACCCACCCGGCGACGCAATTACAGTATATGGAGATCTGTGTTCGCTACAGTTCGTTTTTCCAGCACCATAGCCATTTGATTCCTGGTGTTTTAGAGAGCTTCCTCCAGCTTGCGCACCACCCGATGAAGAAAGTCAAGACCCGAGCGTGGTACTTGTTCCAGCGCCTGGTGAGACAGCTGCGGGCTTACATTGACAATGTCGCTCCGACTGTAGTGGAGGCCTTGGGCGATTTACTAGTCATTCAGGCCGAGCTGCCGCCTGAGAGTTCTGACGGGGACGAGATGTCATCGGAGGACCACGAAGGGTCTGCCGATGCGGTCTTCAACAGTCAACTCTATCTATTCGAAGCCGTCGGCATTATCTGCTCGATTCCCACCATCTCCGCCGACAAGCAGGTTCTCTACGCACAGTCCGTGCTGACACCTGTTTTCGTCGACATGGAGAAGAACCTAGGCCCGGCCAAGTCAGGCGATGAGCGAGCGGTGCTTCAAATACATCACGATATCATGGCGCTTGGTACGCTTGCAAGAGGGTTCTCGGATTGGATTCCTGGAGCCTCCCCGCCTACTTCACAACTACCTGCGCCTGAAATCTCCGAGGCGTTTAACCAGGTGTCTGAGGCGACCCTTGTTGCTCTAGAATCTCTAAAGTCATCATTCAACGTTCGAACTGCTTCCCGATTTGCATTTTCCCGACTTATCGGTGTCCTTGGATCCCGTATCCTCCCTCAACTCCCTAGATGGATCGACGGCCTGCTAACACAAACGTCGTCGCGGGACGAGATGGCGCTGTTCCTGCGTCTGCTTGACCAAGTCATTTTTGGCTTCAAGGGTGAAATTTACAACATTCTTGATGCTCTTTTGACTCCTTTCCTTCAACGTGTGTTTAGTGGAATCGCGGACCCGGCCTCCGGCACTGATGACGAGATCCACCTGGCGGAGTTGAAGAGGGAGTATCTCAATTTCTTGCTGGCTGTGCTGAACAACGATTTGGGAGCTGTCATTATCAGCGAGCGTGAGTTTTGGCAACTTAAGTTTTCTCTATTTTTCACACTAACAACAGTCAATAGGAAACCAACCCATGTTTGACACTGTTATTACGACCATCGAGCACTTCGCCAAAGACGTCGAAGACTTTACAACCGCCAAGATGGCGTTCAGTGTGTTGTCAAAGATGGGAAGCTCCTGGGGTGGTCCAGATATCGCACCAGCAGCCGCGAACGGAGCCGCCGCCACGCAGGTAGCTCTCCCAGGCTTCGGGCAGTTCATGATCACGCGATTCTCCCCGCTATGCTGGGCTCTCCCGACGACTCCGTCTTTCAACTCAAAGGACGCGCAAGCAAAACAGGTCCTCTCGGAGGCAGGAGGCCTGCAACGGATCATATACGGGAAGACTGGGATGGAGTACATCGAGTACCTCCGAGACCGCGAGCTACCTGGCATGGGCATGGGGGCCGACCTGGTAGAAGAGTATGTAGGAACACTGAGCCGGCTGGATCTGAGGGGGTTCCGGCAGTTCTTTCCAGTATGTTCTTCTTACTTTACCTAGACTGGGAGCTTTGCTAACAGATTAACCTCTAGTCATTTATCCAACGATTGAGCGCATGAGCATTCCTGGTCATCTATACATAATCGTTTCATTTCCCTTTTCCAATTGTTCAATTTCCCCTTCGTTTATTCCCCTTCGTTTATTCCCCTTTGTTTATTCCCCTTCCAAACTCCATTCCATTCTACCATGTTCCATCTTCTTAGATATCCCCTCGGTTTGATTTTATGCCTGATGTTTACCTTCCCCCTCCCCCTCTCTATCTCTATCTCTCTGTCGGCGGCCCATTCCCTGTCTGTCATAACTCATACTCACACCTCTCACGCACGGACTCTCATGAATGCACGGGGCTCGGGATAAACGGTATATAGTTTGTGAGGCATTTGCATGAATTGGCGTTGATGTGCGGAGCATTTCTCTAGCATGCAGAAGCACAAGAAAAGAAGAAAAGGAAAGATGTAAGTAGTACGAAGTAAGTAGTGAAGTATTTAGAGTAAGGAAGAAGGCAGTTTAACTAGGTATCTGGAATCTTTCTAGGTCTTGTTTGTGGAACGACTTGTCTCCTAGGTAGAAGTAAGTAGGGGGGAGCGAGAGCCTGAGGAAGCTGGAATAAACTAAGAAGGTTAGTGCTGATCTGCAGTGCTTTGCGTTAATTTGGCAACTGGTCGTTTGACCCATGGGCGGTTGCATACTCGTCTGATGCCAGGGGAGACTGATATTATATCCATGATACTTCTGACTACCATTACGTAATAGTAGTAGTAGTAGTAGTAGTAGTAGTAGTAGTAGTAGTAAAAGTAGTAGTACTGGTACGTGTCAGAAAGAGACAAATGACACAAAACTAAGTAGTGCTACAACTGATATTTGGCGGACAAAGCATAGCTTGGCGAATGGCCCTAGACATGCATTGATGACGGCAGCTGCGCCTCTTCTCATCTCCCCAGCTATTCTTAGAGCCTCTGCTTCCTGTGCTGTCAGTCCTTCGTCTTTTTCTGACTGCACCAGTCCACGGCCTCTCCTATTCTTTTCCTATCCCAGCTCCTTTGACCTGCGTTCCATCTTTCTATCCTGTATTCCTACTAGTACAACATGGGGACGTTCAAGAACTTCATTGAGCCCGGTGGTAGGTTTGTATCCGTGCATCCCGACTTCACCTGTCTCGAGTAGGTGGATGCTGATAAAATACCAATTTGTTCTAGCCATCGTCGCTACTTTCACTGCTACGACCGTCTACAACCGCCGTCGTTGTCGTACCATCAGCCCTTCCGACACCCCCTCCGTCCAATCGCCCTTGCTCCCGGATCCAGACGATGCGAAATCGATAGATGAGGACGACCGTACTCGATCTATCGAAAATCGCCGCACAATCCAGTCTCGGATTCTTGCGCGCTTCCCTTTCTTGATCGAGATATGGTACTGGCTGCTCATATACTGGGTTCGTTATCCGTGATGAAGGCTGGTAGATACCCTTCTCACAGCCAGACTAGATCTATCAAGGCCTGCGCGCCATCTCAGCACGAGCCATCAGCGGCCACGAGTCCATCTTCGCCAGAGCCGAGCATCATGCTCTTCAGATCCTCTCGCTGGAACACTTAGTCCACATTGATGTCGAGTTGGCTGTCCAGCAATCCGTCTTCACAAAAGTGCCCTGGCTCATGCCCTTCTTAGCCCGCGTGTACTACTCACATATAGTACTTGGCGTGATATTCTTCGCCTACAGCTACACGTTCATGAAGCGCGATAAGTTCCAAGCAATCCGCCGCACGATGGCCCTCGAGAACGTCATCGCCTTCGCTATCATAACCCTATGGCGGTGCTCCCCTCCCCGTCTGCTCCCAGAGGAATACGGGTTCATCGACGTGCTACACAGCAACAATGGAGGCTCCGCGTGGACGCAGAACAAGTTTCAGCTAACCATCGCTGCAATGCCGTCGCTGCATTTCGGTAACTCAGTGTTCATCGCGCTGTGCCTGATCAAGTTCAGCCCGCACTGGTATCTCCGGGCCATTGCACCGCTGTGGCCCATGCTGATGGCGTTTACGATCGTCGCGACGGCTAACCATTTCATTCTCGATGCCATGGTTGGGGCGTGCGTGGTTCTCGTTGCGTATCATTTCAACCGGGTCATGTTGGGACTTTTGCCGGTGGAGCGGGTGCTGCTTAGGCTGTTGCGGTTGGAGAAGCCTAGGGAAGAGAAATCCTAGGAGGTCGAGTGTATACCTATAGTTATCAATATCACGCTGGAGATGATCAGTGTCAGGCACTACCCGCCCCATATTATTATTGAGCACTAAGGGCATAGTGATGGGTCCCTTTCCCGCTGGACTCCCCATCCCCCACGTAACAAAAAGAAGAAACCGACTTGGCGGAGTCACCGACTCACCGGAGCCACGAGTGCGTTGCTTGGCTCAGATGATGATAAATAACGTTAACGTTACGGCACCCCGACTTCTCCAGAGTTCAGAGTGTGGAGAGAACCTGCCTGACTCCGATGTACACGTACTAGATCTAGTAAGAAGCAGCAGGTAAGCGTACGTCATTATCGTGGGCTAGATGACAAGTCGGCCTGGGGAGAGAATACTGGAATCCACGACAAGGGGGAAATTCCAGTCGTTCCCCCTCATGCGGTACCGGAGATAGCCGGAAGCTATGCGGAGTTCCTCCATGTTAGTGCTGCTGCTAGGCAGTCAGCCTCGGTGGGATTCCGATTCCGAGATATCATCCTTGTTGAAATGCGGATAGATAGGATCAGGATGAGATGAAGTGGTTTGATGTATTGTTATCAATTGAGAGATTTAGATATTGAATTGAGATGAGATGAGATGAGAGAGAACCGAGATGGCTATTTATTTTGGTGCATAGTGTGAGTGATTTATTATGATCGGGTCGGATCAGGGGACAAGGGGCGGTGTGCGCGTGACTCGTGATGCTGGTCACGGGTGTTCGAGTTTGGTTCAACCGCTGTTCTCCTCTGCTTCTGAAGTGAGGGAACTTGGGAAATCGGGTCAGGAGTCTGCGAACTTTATCACTGGAACTGGCAGGCGGAGAGCGCCATTGTCCGAGTGAATATGGCAAGGGGCAAATATTGCAATGCACATTTTGAAGATTTTTAACCCTATATTATTAGTATTACTGTAGACGCCAGGGCATCGGAGCAGAAAAAAGCAAATTGGCCACGTAGATTCCATTTGCTAAGGGCTCTGAGAAATTTAATCGCCATCCAGATGATCTGAGATGGTTAATTGATAATTTGATAATTTGATGATCGCTCCCCGTTTTTTTCCCTCCCTCTATAATTATTTCCCTTCAGCTTCTCCACACCTCGCCTCCCAACCCCTTCCCTCTCCGTTTCTATTCTTCTTTCGCCGAGTCGGTCTTTACTATTTTTATTCTTGTTTGCTTTCCCTTAGATTGTTCTGTCTTACATAGAGCATAGACCTTTACCCCGGCTGCAAATATGGCAAGCGTAAAGGAAGCTGTCAAAGAGTCCTTGGTCGGCACCACCATTGACGAGCCAAATCTGTCCAGACAGGTCAAGGCCAATTTCCTCAGGCACGCTCACAAGGATGCGGAAACCGGCGAGCTGTATATGACCGAGCCTGACTTTGTCGAGGCCATCGCTCCGAAGCACGAAGACTACGTGAGTTTCTTTTGTTTAGCACCCCCCCCCCCCAAATGAGTCAATCGCAAAACTAAATTACTGACATACACCGTTACCTAGCACAAAATCAAGCGTGAACACTATGGAATCCTTTTCAGAGTCGCAGATGCCCGCCGCGCCGGTCGAATTAACATCCACGAATGGGCTACCTTCGAGAACCTCCTTGCGAAACCCGATGCCGAGTACGAGATCGCCTTCCGACTCTTCGATACTGACGGGACCGGCACCGTCAAGTGGGAGACTTTCCAGAAGGTTTACAACGAGAACAAGACAAACGAGAGCATACCCTTCGATTGGAACTCCGAATGGGCCGCCCTGTACACTGGAAAGACCAAGACCCGACATGACATGACATACCCCCAATTCGCGCAGATGCTGAGAGGCTTGCAAGGCGAGCGCATCCGCCAGGCCTTCCACGTGTTCGACAAGGATGGCGATGGCTACATCGACCCGGAAGATTTCCAGCGTATCATCCTAGAGACCTCAAAACACAAGCTGTCCGACTATGTATTGGAAAACCTGCCGAGCTTGTGCAACATCTCGCCGGGCTCCAAGATTTCCTACGCTACCGTTCGTGCTTTCCAGAACGTGATGCGCGAGATGGATATGATCGACTTGGTTATTCGCGAAGCCACCGATAAGAGCGACGATGGCAAGATTACTCGGTCCGATTTCCTCAATGCCGCTGCCCGCGTGACTCGATTCTCCCTCTTCACCCCCATGGAGGCCGATATTCTGTTCCATTTCGCAGGCCTCGATGCGCCTTCTGGTCGTCTCTCGCAGAAGGATTTCTCCAAGGTCATTGATGCGTCGTGGCGCATCCCTGTTGCGGCTGCTGAGCAGGCGATCACGACGGCGTCAGGTGCTGCGCATAAGGCTGCGGATGCGACAAAATCCGTGCTCCACAGTGTGCTCGAGTCTGCCCATCACTTCGCCCTTGGCAGTCTTGCGGGTGCCTTTGGCGCTTTCATGGTCTACCCCATTGATCTGGTCAAGACGCGGATGCAGAACCAGCGGTCTAACCGTGTTGGAGAAAGATTGTACAATAACTCCCTCGACTGTGCGCGGAAGGTCATTCGGAACGAGGGTTTCAAGGGTCTCTACTCGGGTGTTATCCCTCAGCTGATCGGTGTCGCTCCGGAGAAAGCGATTAAGCTGACTGTCAACGACCTTGTGCGTGGATTCTTCTCAAACAAGGAGAATGGCAAGATCAAGACCTATCAAGAGATTATTGCCGGTGGCACTGCGGGTGCCTGTCAAGTTGTGAGTATATCCACTTCGTTAAGTAGGGAATATCCGCTAACTGGAACGTAGGTTTTCACCAATCCTTTGGAGATTGTCAAGATTCGCCTGCAGGTTCAGGGTGAGATTGCCAAGAACGTCGAAGGTGCTCCGCGTCGCTCCGCGCTATGGATCGTGAAGAACTTGGGTTTGGTCGGGTTGTACAAGGGTGCCAGTGCCTGTTTGCTTCGTGATGTCCCCTTCTCCGCCATCTACTTCCCTACCTACGCCCACCTCAAATCCGACTTCTTCGGCGAATCGCGAACACACAAGCTCGGCGTCGTTCAGCTCCTTACTGCGGGTGCCATTGCGGGTATGCCCGCTGCCTACCTCACAACTCCCTGCGATGTGATCAAGACCCGCCTGCAGGTCGAAGCCCGTAAGGGCGAGAAGGCGTATAGCGGCCTGCGCCAGTGCGCGACATCAATATTGAAGGACGAGGGTTTCAAGGCATTCTTCAAGGGTGGACCTGCTCGTATCCTGCGTTCATCACCACAGTTCGGTTTCACTCTAGCGGCCTACGAAGTCCTCCAGAAATGGTTGCCACTGCCCGGCACCCAGGAAGTCTCGCCCACCGGCCAGGTTGAGCCAGGCGTCGGTGTACCAGTCGCCAAAGAACCCCTCCCTTACCTGCGATCAAGGAACGCTCTGAAACTCATCCTCGACCTCGATGAGAACATTGGCCATATCCCGATCCCCAGCGCCGAGCAATGGCCCAAGTTCATCCGGCCCGCCGGGAGCCAATAGATAAGAAAGACTTTGTGATTTACTAGCGATGCATTGATTTCTATTCTCACTTGGGATTGGATTGGATTGGCTTGAAAAATACCTTGAACCTTTTCTCATACACACCTCACCCTACTACACCCAACTAAACTACTCACGCCGTGTTTGGTGGCTCTTCCTGTGGGTTTTTCTCCGGAAGCGCTGGATGGAGCACCCGATTCGCATTTTTACTTACTACTACTACCTACTTATGTACCAAAAGCAGATACCTAGACTGGGAAAGGGGTTGTTTCTCCATACCTTACCATTTATTTGGACTGTGACTTTGCATGATTGTCTATCTAGAAGTTGGCTTGTGATGAACTGCATGCTCTACTGATTTATTTGATGGATTGGTGACTGTCTGTATATGTATTTTGTCTGTTGATTATTATTATTATTATCTTTCCTTTTGGTTCATATTTTTGGTTTTCTGGTTGACTTTATATATTTTGGGGTTAGACGACGGGTTTTTTGTAAATGGTGTTCATGCCTAAGTGGTATCGTCTAGTTGAATAATGTACAAGTGTAGGTGGTGCATGTATATAAACATCATGGCTAACGTCAACAATCCGCATACCGGTACTGCTGCAGCGATATTTGCATTTTGGGAAGCGCGGTCCATCAACATATCAAGAAGCAGGCCATAGATTGAACCGGGGCCTTCTCTCCGCTAAACCAGGGAGACACAGGCGATGCGCTATGCTTAGCTTCCTTCATCACGGACCCCATAGTCCTCGCCTCGTCAGCGGATTGCATGGCTCCGACAGTAGATATGCGAAACAGCCTAGAAGAAGCTCACTTTCCGTTTTGCTTGGTTGTCCTTCGCCGTTGACTCATCGCCCTTGTCTACCGCAGGTACAGCGGGGTCCTTCTTCGCCTGTTGTTCCTGTCGTTGCTGTTCCAGTTCCTTGGCCGCCGCCGCCTCCTCAGCCTTCCTCTGTTTCTGATGCCACAATGAATCCTCGCGTTCGATTTCCCTTAGCACTACACCAAAAATCCCAAATTAGCTACCATCCCTTCAAAAAGCTATAAGAGGCACAAAAGGAAGGGAAAACAAACCATCATCCCACTCCCTCTCAACCTTCTCATCCCCTGTCCCCAACAACTTCTCCACATCAACCTCCTCCCCCCTCTTAACCTTCCCAATAACCTCCCTTAACAACCGGATCTTCGCATCCGTACTGCGGAGATACCCCGTGTATTCATTCTTCAGCCCAATCATCCGAATTGCTTGCGATCCGATCAGGATGAAGATTATGATATAGAATGAGGCCGGGTTCCATTCTTGGGATTTCGATGATGATGTGGGTTGTGACGGGGTGCGGGTGGAGCGGTTCCGAAGGGATTTGGGGATTAGGGAGGACCAAAAGGAGGGTTGTGCGATTTTGGGGAGGGAGTCGGTTCGCGTGCTGTATTTTTGGTGAGATCCATATTGTTGCAGCGTTGGTGTTGGTGGTGGTGGTGGGTGGGAGAGGCGTGTTGTGGGGAGTGGTAAGGGGGTGCACGGTCGTATGTTGAGGTGGAAGTGGAGGTGGAGGCGCGGGCGGAGGCGTGTGGGATTCATGGAGGGTGTGAATCAGTTTCGCAACTTTTGTATAATTGAGAATGAACTCGCGGTGGAAGTTTAGATCGGGATTGCGATGGGATGGCGGATGGCGGAGCGGATAATTTGCTGGTAGCCTGAGGCAGTGATCGAAAGTTCCGACAATGCTAGTCCTATTTCGGACGCGTTGCTGCGACAACGAGAGGCGTTGGTTGATGGGTCCGTCTTGTCTGGGTCCGTCTTGTCTGTCTGTCTTTCAAGCTTGGAGTCAAGAAGTCAAGCTGACTTCACTGCACCACACCTCATCACTAACCCTCTTTTATATCCAGCAAATACCTCAAGGTATGATATAGCCAACAATGGCAGTCACATCATTCCCCTCCGATTCCCCTGTGGAAACGGTAAAACAGACCGTGCGATCGACGTCAACATGCTCGAACGCAACCGTGTTATCGCTCCAGGCTCTCTTCCGGAGCTCATCAGAGATCGAGACTGCGACAATGAAGAAAGTTGGGAGGGTTACGAAAGCCACGGCTGCGAATACAACTACAACATCCAGGGCGAAGACGTCACGGACGAGAACGACGGCGACGACGACGAGGACGAAAACGCCTGTGCAGGAACCTGCACTCACCACAGAGACTGAGACCCGATTATCAAATCAGGAGAAACTTGTGCTTGCGACGGAGGTGTTTAATACGACGTTGAAGACGCTTTCGGACGCGATGAAGACGTCGACATTGACGCTGAAAGAGAAAGAAAAACGAGCCACGAGTCCCGTGAAACGGGGCACGAAATTGACCCGGTCGAAGACAGAACAAGCGGAGGAAAGGGCCATAACTGAGGGTGACAATGGTGTATCGGCAGTAGCGGAATGCGCGAGGTCATCTCTTTCGTGTCTGCGGGTGTTGAAAACGGAGGTCGGACAAGGGGATGGATTGCCAAATCTGCAGCTCGAGCAGGGCGCTTGCATTTTGGCGGGCAGGTTCCTGGCTCTGGGGCTTAATGATATGGCATATAAAGAGTTGAGGGGGCTTAAGAGGAGGATTCAACAATATCTTGATGGGTTGTCGACGAGTCGGAAGAGGACGGGGAAGAAGGATACTCGTGATGGAGAGGTGGACGAGGCGGCGAAGGAACGGATGTCTGACCTTTTATCGTTCTCTAATGTCTCGAGTGCTCGGTCGGTGCTTGGTCTCCTAGTCTCGTTCCAGTCGAATGCGCTACGACTCATCGCTGCAGAGAAACGGCCGGCTACGGTGCAGAAAATGGTGCCATCGTTGCAGTTGGCGGACGAGAGTAGCCCGTCAAATGTGATCGTGGCAGCAATGGAGTCGGGTGCACTTTCTAAGGACAAAGGGGCGGTTCAACTTCAGTTATTGTCCAGTACCGTTTTGTCTCTTTCCGCGCAATCAAACAGCAGCAGTCCTAGCACCAAGGAGCGCTTGAAGCCAATCACCGCTCTCAGTCTACAGCTACTATCGCTCGAAATCAGGTGTATGTCCTGGAAGACTTCTGGTCATATCTGCGAGGATGGCAAGGAGATGTGGGATCCGCTGGCACGATATATCGGGGCTTTTGCGCAGGCGACCAAAAGTATCGAGAAACCTGAGTTTGCTTCCCTTTACAAAAGCATTGTTCGACTCCAGTCCGCCTTCGCGAAGACGCAGAACCGTGCACCGACAAGCCTTAAGGATAATCTGTCAGTCGCCCGGATTGCTACGATCCTGGGACAACTCGCCCAGGATGCAGGATGCCTTCAGGAAGCAATGCAGCTCTTCACGGAATCAATACAACCCCTCTCCAGTGGCCAGTGTCTTGGGTTGGCTACCGTCCGGTGCAAGATCGCGACACTCCATTTTCAAGCCATCAAGGCATCGGTGAACCTCAAGGGTCACGTCTCAGATGCTGTTTCTGAAGCGACGGCCGCTCTAAGCTTACCACTCAAAGGGAGCGCCCATGATCTGGATGAATTGCTGGTTGAGGCGGCAAAGCTGAAGAAGCTTGCCATGGGCTGGTTTGGGGATCGAGTATCCAAGGAACAGTATGCGGAATGCGAGAACGAGGCTTTTTCATGGGTTTACGAATACATGAATGGTTTTGTACGCTTCCTGCGCCGGTATATTGGACGCCGACATGCGGACGAAGAAACAAAAGATCAAGAAGCATTCCAGAAACGCATGGACGCAGCGCAAAATATTGTATTTGCGGCCGTGGATTCGGCCGTTGCGATTGGAAGGCTATCTGTCATGTCACAACGTCCGCCTTGGGACGAAATAGTCTCTACGTTACTCGATTGCCAACGCCTTCTCACAACGATCGAGTCTTCTGAAGATGACGAAGTTACCGCTGACTCAGTTGGTATGGCTCTTGTCAAGTTGTCCAATCTATTCTGGTCGCGGTACCTTAAGGAGAAGGAGGCTGGTAAAGGGGCTCGTGAACTTCTGCCGCTGTTGAAGCAGTCTGCGAACTTGCTCTCTGGATGCTCGCCTTCTCAGCGGACGACTGGGTTCAGTCCCCTCAAGTATGAACGACTTGCGCATACGTATGTCGAGGGTAACATGATTTCTGACGCGGAGCTCGCGTTCTGTCAATCTATTAGCGAGCACATTGCCTCCGGAGCTCTGGACAAGATTACTTCTACTACGGAGGGGTGCTTCCCTCATCAAATCAACCAGGATCCGAAAAGAAGTGGGTTCACACTTGGACGCGTGCTTTCTGCATACCTCAAAGTCAAGCTGCGGAATAAACGGTCAGCGGTGGACGAGATATTCGAGGATGATACCCTTCCTTCTACCCAACGAGGCCATATTCTGGAGTGGCAGTTGGGTATTCTTACTGAAATACAAAGCGTCGCGAACAGTGATCACGTCTTTCGGTCTGTTTTTGATGTGGTTGCATCGAGACTTTTCGAGGTTTACTCGGCCGCACAGCACCCACTTCGGCGTTTGCGGGTTGTGCTTTGCGGATTGCGATTTGCTTTGGAACAGCCGGGATCACTAGACTCAGCGCTTCTCCAGCGGTTCATTGACGAAGGAGTGGAAGGGGTGGACTGCGACAACTACGAAGACGACAGCGATATAGCTTCTCTGGCTATGCATCTCAAGAACTCGGTTCGCCTGACAATGGGCCTTCATCATGGTGGCCTTGGATCCGAACAACTGAGTTTGATAATATCATCATGGAGCTCGATGTTGCGAAACTGTCAGGACCTAAAGTCGCTCGTATCATGTGTCGGCAACGTTGAATACTACCTTCTTCAAATGAAAGCTGTCGTCGACTACACGGAAATCCACGGACTATGGAAATTTCAGCTCTCAACTCTCGAGCTCGTACTGCACGTTACTGAGCTACAAGGGGTTGGAACATTCTCGGAGGCTATAATTGTTCTCTCTCGTCTTGTTCTCCAGTATTGCCGCCTCGGATCTTGTACCAAAGCGCGTTCCCTCCTTAACCGGGCAGATGACTATATAACGGGTCATGAAGTCTCCTGCTTGGCGAGGTTATCGTTCGATTTGGCCCGTGTGGGATTCTTTCTTGAAACCGGCGACATCCAGAAAGCAGCGAGTGTTCTTTCGACGGCTAGAATACTCTATGAGAAGAACCAGTCAGCAGAGGACCTAAACGCTTGCTCAGTACTGACAAAGATTTCCTGGGAAAGGCTCGTTGCTGATGCAGCGTTTATGAGCTCGCGCCTGTCCTTTGCTCAAGGCTCCATCAATGATGCCCTCTACTTCGCCAAGCTGTCCGTTAGGTTGAACTGCAGGATATGGGCAAAGGTTGAAAAGCTTGCTCAGAGAAAGCAGGAAAAATGCGTTACTGGTGACAGTTCTGAACTCGAGATTGTTGTCGAGGGAATGGCGAAGCTAGAGGTATCGCGAACATCCTCCACCTGTTCTCAAGGAGCCCCATTCTGGCCGCATATCGGGTCGCATCACAGCTCATTGCTCCATCTCGCGAACTTATCCGCACACCACGGCCTATTCCAGGATTCTATTTACTACGGAGAGCAAGCGTTGAAGATTAACAAGTCTTTGAATGCCAACGTTCGCCTGATTGCTTCCCAAGCACAGTTAGGCTCCCACTGGATCCTTGGTGGCCATATTTCCGAGGGCCAGGAGCTGCTGGATTCTGCCAAGCAACTCTCTGAACAGCTGGAGAGCAGCATTGAGCTTGTTTCTCTGCGGTTGAGCCTCGCCGCTCTTTATAGGGCGGAAGGAGATCACCGCAACGAATATCGATCCCTTGGGGAAGCAGAGAAACTTATGGCCCCTTTTTTGGAGACCGAGTCTGCTACGGATCCCAAGAATGTACCTGACTTGGAGGAGAAGATGGAAAAACTACGGATTCGGCCAAAGAGTAGATCGACTAGACAAACTGCGGCAACGACAATCAGGAGAACCCGCAGCGGAACGACATCTATACGAAGCACTCCAAAGCCACCTCCCAGCGTGGAATCGACACCCATTGATTCCAACACACTACTTCACATGAAGTGTGAGATTTTTCGCCAACAGGCTGCGTCTTTGCGCTCACAGCGGGAGTTCGAGAAGGCCTCCGGGTTGTTGGGCGACGCTCGAAAGTTTGCAGTGACAAGGGATAGCAAGATATCGGTACATATCGGCGAAAGTGAGCACCTGCTCGCAGATGCTATTCGACATTTCGCTACACATGCAGTATACTGCGTTCTTCCCGAGTCGACAATCTCATTACCCTCATTGCAACTAACCAGGGCAGTAGGTGAAGCCAGCTCCAGCAAGTCGACCGCATCACGCAAGACCAGAGCACCTACTCGAGGAACACGATCCAAGGCTCGGCCAGCAACAGAAGACTTCTCTGTTATGCTATCAAAGGCTGGCGACTGCCTGAACGACATTTTCCAAACCGCCACCCATCTGGGGTCTACGCTTGATAGTCACTCTGCATCCCGCCTCATGAGCCGCATCTCTATGTTATCTCACATCACTGCATCTCAAAAGCAGGTTTCCTGGCCGCAGTCCCCGGCCAATATGAACGAAATTGGCCGCATTGGCGCTTTTGCGAGAGAACGCGCCGCTATTGGTATTGACAAGCAGCTGGCCGATTACTGTGACCCGCTGCTCTGGCCACAGCCAGGGCTAATGGAGTCGGATGATGTGAGCTCTGATTTCACTGAAGAGTATGTCGACATACTTCCAGATAACTGGAACGTTCTCTCGTTGTCCTTGAGCGCAGACCAAACCGAATTTGTTGTGTCGCGCTTACATCAAGGCCGCTCTCCATTCTTGTTACGACTTCCCCTCAGACGAGGCAACTCAGAAGACGAGGAGGAGCAGTTTACTTTCGAGGATGGGAGGGATGAGATGAAGGAGCTTATCCGTCTGGCTAACGAGAGTGCCCACACTGCGAAATTACAAATCGACCGCCAGTCTAAGAAGGAATGGTGGAAGAATCGGGAGGCGCTGGACCGCAGGATGGAGAATTTGCTGCAGAACATTGAGAATGTCTGGTTCGGGGGATTTAGAGGGATATTTTCTCCCATCCCGCATGACACTAAATCCCTTGCACGATTTGCCAGTTCTTTCGAGAGTATTCTCGATAACCACCTCCCTTCGAGGCAGAAGGGGAGTCGAGCGGAGGGTCCGAAGTTGACGCTGCATCCGGACGTATTGGAATTGTTCGTCGGTGTGAAGGACTTGGATGAACAGGAAGATCCGGAGGATGCATTGATGGACCTTCTCTACTTTGTTGTTGATATCCTACAGTTCCAGGGTGAGCGCAATGCGTACGATGAGGTTGACTTCGACATGATGGTTGTTGAGACATTGGATGCCGTGCGGACTTACCATGAGGCGGCTAGCAATGAGGCTCGGAAGCGGCGGCCGAATAACACTGTCCTCGTCTTGGACAAGTCTCTACACCTGTTCCCGTGGGAATCGATGCCTTGTCTACAAGGACTGCCCGTTTGCCGCGTTCCCTCGTTGGAGTGCCTTCGTGATCGAGTTCTGCAGTTCCGCTCCCAGAAAAAGACTAGCCTAGGGATTGACCGACGCAACGGCACCTACATGCTCAACCCTACCGGAGATCTACAGACAACGCAAGGGACCTTCGAGACAGGCTTGTCTAACCTCAAAGGTTGGAGTGGAGTTGTCAATCGTCAGCCCACAGAAGAAGAGTTCAAGGACGGCTTAGAGTCAAAGAGCCTATTCCTGTACTTCGGACACGGCAGCGGCGCACAATACATCCGGGGTCGAACAATCAAGCGGCTTGACCAATGTGCAGTGACCTTCCTCATGGGCTGTAGCAGCGGCACTCTCACAGAAGCCGGCGAGTACGAGCCGTACGGAACTCCGATGAACTACCTGCAGGCGGGATCTCCCGCGTTGGTAGCCACGCTGTGGGACGTGACGGACAAAGACATTGATCGGTTTGCCAAGGTGACCTTTGAGCATTGGGGGCTGTTGCCGTCTGAGAAGATTGGAGAAGATATCGCGCAAGTGGCTCTTGATGCCGCGGTTTCGCAGTCGCGACGGGCTTGCGTGTTGAAGTATTTGAACGGCGCTGCGCCAGTGGTTTATGGCGTTCCTGGTGTTTTTCTAGAGTAATTTTTTTTTTGGTATGGCTGGTGCATTGGTAGAGGAGTTGCTTGTATACCAATCTCTTTATTTTTAATAATGTCATAATGGTTATATCTTTGTTATCCGTGTCTTGTAAGTTCGAGGGAAACATTGCCTGATGGGGAGAAGCGATGCGGGGGTGGGGGAATGACGCCAAGACCAAGACTGCCCCTCATTCCCCTCACTCGCTCTCTTTTCAACAACCGACTTCGCTCCTTCACCTCCTTCATCTCATCATAGACGCATAGAGTCCGTCCCAAGATCGTCAAAATGTCCGTCACAACAAAAGCAACAATTGCCTCCTTCGGCGGTAAGCTCCTCAAGCTCAGCCATGCTGCCAAGTCTACCAACTGCGAGATGGCCTTCAACCTGTATCTCCCGCCACAGGCATACAAGACGCCCGACCAGAAACTGCCTGTCTTAATCTATCTCTCCGGATTGACTTGCACTGCAGACAACTGCTCTGAGAAGGGCTTCTTCCAGCATGGAGCTAGTAAGAAGGGAATTGCGGTGTTGTATCCGGATACAAGCCCTCGTGGGTTTCCCCCCTCTGACATCATTACCATCCATAACAGACAATGTAAGAACGTACTAACCAGAAATAAGGCGGCCTCGACATCCCCGGCGAAAACGACTCGTGGGACTTCGGCACCGGCGCCGGGTTCTACGTCAATGCCACAAAGGAACCCTACAACAAGGGCTACAACATGTACAGCTACATCACGGAGGAACTCCCCGCAACAGTCTTTGAAGCGTTCCCGCAGCTCGATAGCAGTCGAGTTAGTATTACGGGACATAGCATGGGTGGACATGGAGCGTTAACGCTGTTCCTGCGCAACCCGGGCAAGTACAAGAGTGTTTCTGCGTTCGCGCCGATTTCGAACCCGGTGAACTGCCCGTGGGGACAGAAGGCGTTTGACGGGTATTTTGGCGAGGAATCGAAGGAGAAGTGGAAGGAGCATGATGCCTCAGAGTTGGTGAAGGGGTGGAAGGGCCAGAAGGTGGATATTTTGATTGATGTGGTATGTTCCCACGACCACCTTTAGGTGTAAAGTAAAGAAGAACTAACCAAATACAGGGCACCGGCGATAACTTCTACAAGCAAGGCCAGCTCCTCCCTGAGAATCTGGAAAAGGCTGCGAAAGAGGCTGGCGTGACGGGGGTGAATGTTCGGTACCAGCCGGACTATGACCACAGTTACTATACTATGGCGACGTTCTCGGACGACCATGTTGAGCACGCGGCCAAGTATCTCTTTGCATAGTGGGTTCTCTCCTCTTCCTCGTTCTGCCTTGGGTGGAATGTGTCGGGGGTGGTGGCATGTTCTGATAATGGCCAGCGACCGGCAGGCGAATCTCTGATATAGATAAAAGGATAGGCTTGAATTTGTGAAAGTATCTATAATTCAATCCCAATGGACCCCATAAATAGCCTCATTTAGGTCATACGGAGTACCGGGAAACCCTATTAAGCTAGTGATGTAAGACCGGTATCTTCCTGCTGAGCTTCGCTTGGTGGTCATGAATCTCTGGACAGTCCTCCGACCTCTATTGATGCTCTGAGGGGCCAGGTGGAGATGATGTAAACCTCTGACACTAAAAGTCCATACTTCCGGTTTGACTGGGATTAAAGATGGCAATTATAGGGCTTAGGGCAGAGATCTAGGGCTGAATGGCTCGTGCGTGAGTCCGGCGAAACCAGAGTCCGAGCCTCCGAGCCCTTTTTCATCGTGCTTCATTCTTCATCACGGCTTCAATGCGACGCGTCTCGTCCTAATGCTGAATCTGCGCTCTGCCACTGCGGCTGGCCGTAAGGTACTTTGGGGTAATGCGCGATTGAGCACAATTCCCCGGCGTCGCGGGCTCCTGACGCTCGCGATCGAAACATCCTGGTGAGTCCAGCCACCCAAGTCTGGACAGAACCCATTGTTAATCTCTGCCCAAGTGACGATACTTCCGTCGCAATAGTAGACAAGAGCAAATCCGGCTCTGGTAAAATCCATTTCCTCGAAAACATTACTCCCGACTTAACAGCCTACCAAGGCATCCATCCAATCCTTGCCCTTGAATCACATCAAGAGAACCTCGCGAAACTAGTCAACAAGGCCCTACCACACCTCCCTTCGGCCTCGGACTCCGAGAGTAACAATGCAAAACTACTCCTCCTACCCTGCGGCACGCGCCAAAAACCGGACTTCATATCCGTCACCCGCGGCCCGGGGATGCGCTCTAATCTCTTCGTCGGTCTCGACACCGCCAAGGGCCTCTCCGTCGCATGGCAAATCCCCTTTGTCGGCGTACACCATATGCAAGCGCACCTCTTAACGCCCCGTCTCGTCTCTGCTCTTTCTCCCTCCGAATCCAATCAGGCCCCGATTCCTGAATTCCCCTTCCTCTCAATTCTCGCCTCAGGCGGACACACCCTCCTCGTCAATTCCTCCTCCCTAACCGACCACTCCATCCTAGCCACAACATCAGACGTCGCCATCGGCGAAGCTCTCGATAAAGCCGCGCGGGACATCCTCCCGCCGTCCCTGCTCACCTCCTCCAAAAACACCATGTACGGCAAGCTGCTGGAACAGTATGCCTTCCCCAACGGACCGGCCGATTACGCCGACTACACGGCGCCGCGGACAAGGGGCGATGAAATTGCCATTTCGAAGAAGGAATCGCCCTACGGCTGGTCTATCACAACGCCGTATGCACAAACTAGACAACTAGCGTTAAGCTTCGCGGTCCTCGCCCCAGCCGTAGGACAGATCCTTTCCCGGAAGAAAGACGCAGGCCAGATTCCCTCCGATGAAGAACGAGTGGCGCTCGCGCGGGAATCAATGCGAATCTGCTTTGAACACCTCGCGTCTCGAACAATCATTGCGCTGGAATCGCTTTGCGAGTGGGGCCCTAAACCAAACCACAGACCGATCCCGGAAACGGTCCCGGTCAGCACCCTTGTTGTTAGTGGTGGCGTTGCGGCGAATAGGTTCCTTATGACGGTCCTGAGGTCGTTTTTGGATGTTCGTGGGTTTGGACATGTCGGGATTGTTGCGCCTCCGCCGGCGCTGTGTACGGATAATGCGGCGATGATTGGGTGGGCGGGGATAGAGATGTTTGAGGCCGGGTGGAGGAGTGATTTTTCGGCGAGGGCGTTGAGGAAGTGGTCTCTTGAGAAGGGAGAGGGTGATGGTGGTGATGGTGGTGATGGGGGCGTGTTAGGGGTCAGTGGGTGGGTAATGAGTGATTCTTTATATTAGTATCATATAAACTGTATTTATAGTATACGTCCCCCTGGACCGTTTCTCTGCCATAAGGACGGATATCCCACTGGCTTTTGTGTTCCATAGGCGTTACAAGGAGAGAACGATATAGATCAAAGGATTGTTGGATTATTCATACCAGTCATATCATAAGTCGTAAAACTACATCGCTCATATACACACAGTGCACCTTGATCCTTCTTCCTTCCTTCCTTGCTTGCAGCCAGTATACCACGCTAGTATTCCAAACATCAAATCTACAGACCAAAGACACTCAGTCCCTAACAATCCACCTCCTCTCCTCCTTCGAAAGCTTTGTATATCTCCCGTAATACTCATCGGTATTCTCAATCGGCGTGATGCAATGCACAGTGGGACTCCCGAACTGAATGCGCTTGGACGAAGCCCCCGACGGCCCAGGATGTTTTTTCAGGATACTCTTGGACGAGCATGAGTTGACGTAATTGTAGCTTGGTCCTGGAACTTGGAGTGTTGAGAAGCGCTTGGAGGGGGCTGGGCTGGGCGGGAGCGGACTCCGTGGGGAGTGGAGCGGGCCGGGAGACTTGAGAGAGAGGGAGGGTCGGGAGACGGTGGATTGTGCGGCGGAGATGGAGACGGAGAGCTTGGGTTTTGAGCGGTACATTTTTGTTGTTGTTGGTGTTGTTGACGTTATGGTGGAGGGTTGGATGGGAAGGTGGATGTATTGATGGAGGGGAGATGTATTAGCGATGATGATATATTGCAATTGACGAGGCAAACCCTGATCAACAGAGTCTAAAGCGCAGTATGAATGTTTCCAAAATTAATCCAAGGGCGTTAAAGATCGAGGTTGTCTGGACCAGCCAAAGCAACAGAAGCGAACAAAAATAGAACAGGAAGAGGGTCAGAGAAGCGAAGTGGTTTCAAAAAGAGAGGCTGAAGCAGGGGGAAGTGGGCGGCTATATATAACGATCCCGACAGCTGGGGGAATGAAGCATTGAGGAGAGGGAGAGGGGGGGAAGGAACGCGGGCTCAGTCGGCTGCAGCCAATAACTCGCGCCAACGAAGCGCCGACCTCGGTGCGCCCTGCACACCATCACACACCATCACACACCACCCCAATCACATTCCCACCGGCCGGTGAGCATTGTGTGATTGCATTCGTCTCTGCATCTCGTCCAATCAAGGCACAATATTCTTGGAGAGCGAAAACGAGAAGGATGGGATCATGCACACAATCACATTGCCATCACAATTCTTCAGGCTCGCCATGCAATCGACCAATACTGAGTCTCGAGTTTGAAGGCTCTGGATGTGACTAGTCGACTGGAGCACAAGCAACGCTCTTCAACATGGAAATCTCAACATCTGGGTGAACCCGCCAGAAACCGAAGGTCCTCTGCTGTAATCTCAAGATCGTGTTCTTCCTGAGTTGGCAGTGGCTGTCTCAAGAAAACTCTATCAAATTCGAGACGGAGGGGGGGCCCCCTGTAACGCGAATTGGATGGCTCCCCACCTGTGACACAAGGATTGTTTGAGCCAGCCTCTCCCCCGAGGTCTGGGAGGATTCCCATTTTTGAATGATGATCTGCTTCCTCCTCATCTGGACTGATATTGACAAGGCGATTTTGACATCCCCTCCGAATCGTGCAACCACCAACGGCAGTCGCGCTCGAGCTTTTAGCCATTGATGGCCAATGATTTGAGCGACCTGAGGGAAGCCTGATGGGCGCGTATGCTTGGTCGGCACATTTCAGTCTTGTGGCGGATTGATATCCCCTCTCCCCTTTCATGGCAAGGGCCCAACGAAGCCGTCGAGGCAACGCTTCCATTATCATCAAATTGAGCCTGTGGCTGGTGGTTTCGTGAACATCCGACGCAGGCATCTCTAGAAGCAGTAGGCCGGACTGGGGCAAATACGTGTCAAACGATTGATTAATGCGACGGCAGTTGGTGTACTCAATCTCATGCGCAAAGGTCCGCGGATCAAGGCTGGAGAAGATAATGTGTGTCTCCTTCCATGAGGTGTGCCTCGCTCTTTCCACCACGTCGAGGAGGTGCTGTTTGCCCTGGTATTCGTATTCGACGATGGTGGACGGAAGTTATTCGTATTCGACGGTGGTGGACGGAAGTGCGAAGAGATCGTTGTTTCCGGTCTTGCCTTGCACGGCCATCTTGATTTTTTTCCGTTGCTTGAGGATGAACTGGGAATCATTCACAATGTGCTAGGAGGTTTTAACGTCAAGAGGAAGTTCCTCTGACTTCTTCATTCCTCGGATATAATGTTTGGCGTCCAAAGTCTAGCCACAACTCCTTCGAGCTGGACCGCCATTAACTACTGGGGTCTGCTATACAGGCTGAATTGCTTGGTTCCTCCATTGAAGGATCAGTGGATATTGGAGTCTATTCTATCCTTGTCCTTCCTAATTCGACGCCTCCTGGGCAGCAGCATAAGCACCCACACTACCCGATGCCCGTGGATACTGATACTGAACCCTATCATCACCTTCCCCCCCATTGTCATTCCTATGGATACCCTCCCCCCACCCCCCTCCTCCCGGCGTATGAATCACACACCGATCCCCAGCCTGCATCTTCACCATATTCTTCGACCCCATATTGACCCACCGCCACTGCTCCTCCTCCCCTTCCCCTCCATTATCCACCCTCCGAACCCAATAATTCGCCCCGCGCTCGCCCTCCCCACCCCCCTCCATCCCATAAGGCGCCACACTCCGTCTCTCCGTAATAACACTAAAGCTCAACGGCGCCCGGCACTCAATATCCCGCACAACCCCATCCCCACCCCGCCGATAGCCATCTCCACCCGTCCCCGGCCGAATCGCAAACTCGCGCAAGAGAACAGGATACCGCTTCTCTAAACTTTCGGGGTCCGTAATCCGCGTGTTCGTCATGTGTGTATGGACCGCCGATGCCCCGTCCTGCGTTGCTGTCGCGCCTGACCCGCCGCAGATGGTTTCGCCGAACGCGTACGCGTATCCGCTGAGTTGCTTCCCCGAGGAGGTGTTTCTGCCGCCCTCGCCGAAGAAGCCGAGACAGTTCATGCATCCGTGCGAGGCCGCTGCGGCGCGGAATGCGCGGAGGATGACGTCGACGACGCGTTGCGAGGTCTGGGTGTTCCCGGCGCAGACGGCGGGGCCGGCAGACGGGTTCAGGAAGGATCCCTTGGGGAGGGTTACGGAGATAGGCGCTAGACAGCCCTGGTTGAGTGGGATGTCGGAGGCGATGAGGAGGCGGAGGGAGTAGATTATCGCCGAGTGCGTGATTGCGGGTGGGGCGTTGATGTTGCTGAGCATTTCGACGCCTGTGCCAGTGAAGTCGAAGGATGCGGAGCCCGTTTCGGAGATGCATATCTTGAGGGCGACGCGGGTGCCGTTGTCCATCTGGTCTGTGGCGTTGAGGGTGGGGCCGAGTCGGGCTCGTGTTGCGAGGAGGTAGGAGCGGACGGCTTGTTCGGCGGTGGATTGGATGGCGGACATGTAGAGGTGGATGGTTGGGAGGGTATATTCGGCGATGAGGGATTGGACGAGGGTGAGGCCTTTGTGGTTTGCTGCGACTTGCGCTTTGAGGTCCGAGATGTTGTCCTGGATGTGTCTGCTTCCCGTGCAGCCTGGGTGGTCGCCTGGGCTGTGGAGGATGGCGGTGATGCCGGCTTCGTCGAAGCTGTTGTTGTGGATGAGCTTGAAGGAGCGGATTGCTGCGCCTTCTTGCCAGAGCTCCGTGGAGTTGGGGGGCATGGATGTGCCACCGAGGCCGCCGATGTCGGTGTGGTGGCCGCGCGAGGCAACGTAGAAGGCGACTGTTGATCCGGGCTCGTCGAAGACTGGCGTGATCACCGTGATGTCTGGCAGATGGGTTCCCCCGGATTCGGGGTGGTTGGCTACCAAGACGTCTCCGGGCGACAGCTTGCCCAGGTGAAGTTCGTGCTGATACTTCACAGCGTAGCTCATGGAGCCCAGATGCACGGGTACATGAGGGGCGTTGGCAACAAGATCCCCTATCAACGTTAGTCGCATGTCGGATTAGGGCTTGGGGGGTGTGGGTCTACCATCGGGTCCAAACAGAGCACATGAGAAGTCAAGGCGCTCCTTGATGTTTAACGAGACGGCGGTCTTTTGTAAGGCTCGACCCATCTGCTCCGCGATGCTCATGAACCGGTGCGCAAAAACTGACAGCTGAATATGGTCCACCACTGCGGGCTGCTCTGTCATCGAAGGTGCTGTGGACAGGATCTCAATCACAATGTGTGAGCGGAGGACCTTGGCCACCGTCCCAGGTGCGACCACAAGTGTCTGCGTCTGATCAACGATGATAGCCGGTCCTTCAATTAACAAGCCAGGAGGCAGCTTCTGGACCAGAAAGACAGGCGTCTGCTGATGTCCCACCTTGGGGAAATACACCGAGGTCTGTAACGTGAGAAATTGCGCATTTTGATATTTGCAAAGCAGGGGGTACTCACCACACTCTCTGCCAGGCCAGCCGCCTTTGCCGGCTTAAAGTCCGACTCGCGCAATTGCTGGCCAAGTTCCGCTCCCTCGCAGTCCTTTCTTTCGCTGGTCCCAATACCGCGGACGCGAACATCATCAACGTAAATCGGCTTGTCGTCGGGAAAGCAGAAGGAGAACTCGCGGAGGTGCGTCTTGCGGAGCTCAGCTGCAAAATCGCCATTCGAAGGCTGCAAGACCATCATCGAGGTTTCAGTCCCCTGGTATCTCATGTTGAGATACATCTCATATCGGATGTCGGCCTCACGGATTCCCTGGTTGGTGAGCTGTTGTCTGACTTGGGATCGTAATGTTGAGAGCCGATTGTCCAGTTGCTCGCGAGAGGATTCGTTGTATGTCTCGTTGACGGGCTCTTGAGCTTCTTGGACAACATCGGCCAGTGCCATTCCTGGCTTCATTAGCATTCTTAAACCCTAACTAGCCGTGATCCAGGTCCTACCGTATGCCGACAGGATACTGGAAAACCTGTGAATGATAATGGTTGAGATCTTGAGTGTTCTAGCGATATCGCAAGCATGCTGGCCTCCTGCGCCGCCGAAGACCGCGAGGTTATGGCTCGCTGGAAACGGTCAGATATAACAATCCAAGGGATGTTGCGGATCCATACCAATATCGTATCCTTTCCCCTCAGTCAACGCCCGAATAGGCCGACACATAGCTTCATTCGCGACGTTCAGAAACCCACAGGCAACCTCTTCGGGCGTGAGCGTCTTCCCTGTATCTTGATTGATTTTATCCGTCAGGGCAAGGAACTTCTGCCTGACGATATCCACATCCAGCGGCTGGTTCTCATCCTCGCCGAAGAGCTTAGGGAACAGGTCTGGGATGAGCCGTCCAAGAAACAGGTTGGCGTCGGTTACGGTCAATGGACCGCCCTTGCGATAGCATGCAGGGCCGGGATGCGAAGAGGCGCTCTCCGGGCCGACTACGAACAGTCCATTGCGCCAGAACAAGATGGACCCGCCTCCTGCTGCAACGGTGTTGATATCAAGTTGTGGGCTTTGGATAGTGACTCCGGCCGTGTTGCTCTCGAAGACATGTTCGAAGGCGCCCCCATACCGTGAGACATCGGTGGACGTTCCTCCCATGTCAAACCCTACGACTGGAGTGCCGGGGATTTCATCATAGGATGTACGGGCATATCCCACAACGCCCCCTTTTTTGGTTGAATTAGCCTTGACAAAAAAGGGCTAGGTGGGTGTATAGGGGCTATTCTTACCAGCCGGTCCACTGAGGATGCCGCGAAGCCCACTGAAGCGGTCGTGGCTCACCAGTCCACCGTCCGACTGCATGAAGTCGCACCGCACTCCTGCTAGACTTCCCCCCTCAAAGCCCTTTGCAAAGCCATTCAGGTACTTCTTGATCTCAGGAGTGAGGTACGCGTCCGCCGAGGACGAGCTGCCCCTCGGCACCATCTTGATCATCTTCGCAGCCACCGCGGAAGAAAGAGACACGTGGGTGAAGCCCTCTTCCAATGCGATTTCCTCGACGCGATTCTCATGCTGCGGGAAGACATGCGAATGCGTCAAGCAAACCGCCACGGTATCGAAACCCTGCCCACGCAGGTCCTTCAACACCGCCCGAACAGCCGATTCGTCAAGCGGCTTCAGGATGCGAATCATGTCGCCGCTGGACGCTCGGACCAGAACGCCTGGGATTTCCTGGGTGGAGGCGAACAGACCATCCACGTCCTCGTCGAAGCCCTCGATTGTCACTCTTTCGTCGACTTCTCTCACGGCGGAGTAGAGCATGTCGGGCTTGACAATGTTGAGATCGAACAGGCGCGGTCGGGACTGGTACCCGATCTGCAGGAGGTCGCGAAAGCCCTTGGTGACGAGGAAGGCGTGCTTGGTTCCTTTGCGCTCGAGCAATGCGTTTGTCGCAACGGTGGTTCCCATTCGGATGGACTCGAGGTCGTCTTTTGGGAGGGGGACGCCGCGGGGGATTTCCTGTCCGTGATAGAGCGAGAGCACACGTCGGATGCCTTGTAGCGCAGCCTGTTAGTTGTTGACCCTAGATCCAGTTCCAGCTGTCTCCTACTTACCTTCCGTCGGGGCATCGGCGTAGTTGGATGGGTCCACCGAGAGCAACTTGAGGACGACATCAGGGCTACCGGGCAGACTGGCCCAGACATCTGTGAACGTGCCACCGCGATCTATAGAGATGAGCTTTCTATCTTGCATGTACTATGTAGTGGCTCGCACCAATTGCAATCCGGACCTTGGCAGTCGGGATTGGAGCCGTCATTTTGGAAGGATGGAAGAGAAGATTGTTTTATAGAATTGACTTGACTTAAAAAAGTTGACTGCTGCTGGCTATCGTATTCTTTTATAATGTGGTTTGGGTCGAGAGCTCAGGACAGCGGCCGTATCGACCTTCCTGCAGCAACCAATGTCGGGGTTACTCCAGAATCCACAAAGCTCCGGAAATCAGGAAGGTCGATACTGGTCCTGCACCAATGAGCGAGACGTGCTGGCTGGGTGGGTCTTCCCCGGATCCTTTATCGGAGTTGGAGTAGATCCATACCATGGGGGTGGCCACCACGGGCGAGGGCTATAAAGTCGTTGCCAAAGGGAGGAATATCATCCCCAGTCTCAGTTGGAAATATATTCTCAGCAATATGGATGAAAAGCACAAGGTTCTAGCCCCCGAAGCGGGGAAGCTCGATGTCTCTGAAAAAATGGATGAAGCCGCTCAGTTCTTAGCCCACCATGCCGGACTTGAACCGCTGTCTCCTGAGGAAGAAAAAAGAATGATACGCAAAATGGACTGGATTCTTCTTCCAATGGTACGTATCAAAAGAAGACCTGTCTAGAAGACCAGCTAATAGCATCGGTAGCTATTCCTAACCGCTACCCTGGGCGCCGTGGACAAGGTCGCCATTGGGACTGCAGCCATCTACGGCCTGAAAACAGACCTGAATCTCGTCGGCCAGCAGTATTCATGGGCTGGTTCTATTCTATCAATTGGAGTGCGCCCCTCCCCCCATTTCCCCCTTCCCGCTTCCCCCTCGTTCTATCGTCGCTGAGACGTGACAGGCAATCGTTGGCATGTGGCCATCCACATACCTGGTTCATCGACTCCCATCCGCCAAGTACCTGGCTGCATGTTCGACTGGCTGGTCTATCCTGGCTCTACTTATGCCGATCTCGCGGAACTGGGGCGGGTTGATGGCCTTGCGATTCTTTATGGGTATGCGATGACTGACTGTATCCTTGTCACGGACACCTGCTGATATTCGCATTCCAGGCTGTGTAGAGGCCGTTATCGTCCCGTCGATTACGCTTCTCGTTGCTAGATTCTATACAAAGTCTGAGCAACCACCGCGTAACGCTATCGTATTTGCAGCCGCAAGCTCCGTCGTCAACGGCTTTCTCTCCTGGGCCGTTGGCCACATTCCATCCACTGCGCCATTGTCGATCTGGCAATATCTGTTCCTAATTACCGGTAAGACTACCGTCTGAGATCAGTAGCCAGCAACTGCTAAGCTCCGGTTCTATAGGCGCTGTCTCCGCCCTGTGGTCGATTGTAGCATTAATCTTCCTCCCCGACACCCCCATGAACGCCGTCTTCCTCACCCAGCGAGAAAAATACCACGCAGTGGCCCGTCTTACAGAAAACAAAACGGGTATGGCAAATCGCCAATGGAAATGGGACCAGGCGTTCGAGGCGATCATCGATCCCAAGACGTGGATTCTGTTCTTCTTCAACATCGCCATTAACATTCCCAACGGCGGTCTCACAACCTTCAGCAGTATCATCATCAACGACCTGGGCTTCTCACCGGTGAACAGTTCTCTGCTGAACATGCCCACGGGGGTTATGTCGACGTTGTCGGCGTTTGTGTTCTCCTGGATCGCAGCCAAGTGGTCGAACCGCCGCTGCCTGGTCACTATGATCGCATCTTGCGTCCCTGCCATTGGTGCAATTCTAGTCTATACTCTTCCTCGAACTAATATCGGGGGTCAGATGGTGGGGATTTATTTGGTACGTGTGCCCTTCCCCTACTGCGTCTTTTTTTTTTTTTTTTTTTTTTTTTTTTTTTTTTTTTTTTTTTTTTGGGTGGGGGTTAATGACAATAAAACCCCCAACAAAAAACAAAAATTTGCCCAAAAAAACTGGGGATAAAACGGGGGCCGGCAAAAAAACACCCGCCAACCAAAAATCGAGGGCGAGTACGGGTTTGTTGAAACGGTATATAGGTGGGCAAAAAGATCGCG